>JASANB010002974.1:0-62603 GCA_030248155.1 Sabatieria punctata | reverse complement strand
TCCATTTGAACTGTGGTACGGTCGTTCTCCTCCACTCAATCATCTTCGCACTTATGGCTGTTTGGTTTTCTCTCGCATTCTTACACACCAGAGGAAGCTCTCACCTAAGGCAGAGAAGTGTTTCCTGGTTGGTTACGGTACCGAGTCAAAAGGGTACCGGGTGTGGTCTCCCTCACGTCATGCCGTTTTTCTTCGTCGCGATTTGGTTTTCGATGAATCAGTCTACTATTCCCCTGACGACTCAGTTCAGTCGGTACGACAGGAGGAGGAAAGTGGTATGGTCGTACCTATGCCACAGTTGGCTTGGCGACAGGAGGAGGAGGAACCAATACATGCGGAGAGAGAAAACAGACAGAACATGCACGTACCAGTGCAGAATGTTGCAGAAGAGGAGGAGTTGGTACAAGAAAACGGTGCACAGAATGAGCAGCCAGTTGAACAGGAACGTCAAGAACAGGAGGAGTTGGTTGAGCCTGTTCCAGTTCCAGAACGGCAAGAAGCAAGACAACCAGAGGATCGTCCTCCAATTATGCTACGAATTCCAAGAAATCTGGTGCATCAACCACTACCACCAGGTCAGCCTCCACCAGTGATTCGTCGGTCTGGTAGAACAACAAAAGGGGTACCTCCTGATCGTTTTGAGAGTGCCAAAACAGCGCAGCTTGACAAAATACCTGAACCCCTTACCTGGAAGGAGGCAGTGAAATCAGAACACGCAGAACAATGGAAAAAAGCAGCGCGAAGTGAATTTGATTCGTTACAAAAGTTCAAAACGTGGGAATTGGTCCCCAGACCTCAAGACCGAAAGGTAATTGGCTCAAGATGGGTGTTTCGAACCAAAACCAATGAGTTCGGCAAAGTTGACCGATTCAAAGCGCGCCTGGTAGCCAAAGGCTATGCTCAAAAATTTGGCATCGATTATTTCGATGTGTTTGCACCGGTGGTACGGTGGGACAGTGTACGAGCATTGTTGGCAGTCGCAGTCCAAGAGAACATGACAGTCCACCAATTGGATGTGGAAACCGCGTTCTTGAATGGCTACCTGAGTGAAGAAGTGTTTATGGAACAGCCGGACGGGTTCAAGCATCCAAAATACCCAGACCATGTCTGTCAACTGAGACGCAGTTTGTACAGGCTCAAGCAGAGCCCCAAATGCTGGAACGAAGCACTCCATACAGCTTTGGAAAATCTACAGTTCCGGCAGACTGCATCAGACAAGTGCATCTACACCGGCAAAGTGAACGGAAGTCGGGTGTTGGTAGGAGTCTATGTAGATGATCTGATCATAGCAAGCGCAGACAAAGCAGCTCTCACACACGCAAAAGCTCTCATAGCTAAGAAATTCAACGTAAAAGATTTGGGCGCTCTACACCATTTTCTCGGCGTACAGTTCAGACAGACTCAGCAGGGAATTTGGATGTCGCAGGAGTGCTATGCAGAGCGAGTTTTGGTGAGGTTCAAAATGTCTGACGCAAATCCAACAAAACAGCCTATGCCTGTGGGCGCAGAGTTTCTACAATGCGAACAAGATGGTGAAAAAACGGACCAGATCCTCTACCAATCGATGATTGGGTCATTGATGTACCTGTCAGTAGCAACACGGCCAGACTTGACGTATGCAGTGCATCGATTGTCGCAGTTCAACTGTGAGCCGTCTGTGACCCATCTCTCTGCAGTCAAGCGGGTGTTGAGGTACCTGAAGGGTACAAAGAATTTTGGCATCTTCTTGCGTCCACAGAAACAAGCAAAACTCACGACATTTGCAGACGCAGATTGGGCTGGTGACGTCAGTACACGAAGGTCCACTTCTGGTTACCTGACGCTTTTTGGCAACTGTCCAATCTCGTGGGCAAGTCGTCGACAGACGTTGGTTGCAAAATCAACTACTGAAGCAGAGTTTATCTCACTTTCCGAAGCAGTTGCAGAAACACAATGGGTGCGCAACTTACTTGCTGACTTAGGCGCAAAACAGTCTGAAGCCACCATTGTGTACGAAGACAATAAAGCTGCCGTGGCACTGACAAGAAACACGACTGCTCACCAGCGCACGAAACATATGGACGTAAAGCTCAAATTCGTCCAGGACTATGTACAAGCTGGAATTGTTACAGTCGACTACGTGGAGACGGCTAAGCAACTAGCTGACGGATTGACGAAACCTGTCAACCTTTCGACTTTCGAGGGTTTTCGGCAAGGACTGAGTCTAGGGCCGACCCCCCTCAAGCACTAACCCCTTAGAATGTCTGGGTTCCCCCCATTGCTGGGTTTATTGGCATTTTCCAGGGTTCCCAATTTTCTAGGTTCATTAACCACTTTCCCAGCGCACTTGAGTTTCGGTAGTGGCCGCCAGGTGGCGCTGCGATAGGTGCTTCGGGCATCTTTTTTAGCCCATTCTTTTTGTTTTTTCCGTTCGACTAGTGTTCGATGTCTAAGGATCCTGCTATGTATTTTTTAAATAATTATGGTGATCAAATGCATTACCTGTTGGGGAGCTAATCTTTTATAAGGCAGCTTCTTTCTTTTGCGTAGTTAGCTGCTCTTGATGTATATCTCTGCGCACCGGCAAACCAAAGGAGGAGTGTTGTAATATTTGTTTTGCCTCAGTTATGTAGGTACACGTATGTCTGCATTGTATGCTTAGCAGTACACGTACGGCCTAGCCAGTTTCTTTATCGTCTGACCTAACCCTTAGGGCATATGCCAGGTCAGCACGCTCCCCAGCTGTGCGCACTCTGTTGGTCTGCTTTTCGCTAATAAAGACGTTGGTTAGTAAAACACTCGCTCCACTCTTGTTCCTTCTGTAGTTAGGCCGCCTGACGTTGCATCAGTCTTGGCCAGTTTGCTGACCGTACTCTAATAGCAGGTGACTTCAACCTGTGTACATTCGTAGCTTCTGAGCGTGCCCCGCTCCTGCCTCTATCTCAAGTGTTTGGTTTTTGTCAGCTAGTCACTCAAGCCACCCACCGCAACCGTGTCATCGATTTGTTGTTTGTCGGCAGCCAGTTGTCTACTCAGGACAGTGGTCTGGACACCCCTATTGAGAAGGAACATGCGGTGGTTTGGTGCTTTCTGTGTGCTGCCAGACCTAAACGTTCGGCTGCCCTCCGTCACCCTGTGCGCCAATGGCGCAATGTTTGCTGGCAGCGCCTCCGACGTGTTCTGGCGGAAGCTAATCTGGTGGGCCTCGTGCTCTCTGCTCCAGACACTGAATCTGCCTGGTCTGACTGGTCAGCTGCTCTCCAGAATGTGATTGACTCGTGCGTGCCAACAAAGTTGTCTCAGGCCAGAAAACGCCCAGTTATTCCAGGCTTTTCCGCTCAAATACAGTCACTAGTGAGACAGAAAACTGCTGCTTGGAAGGCCTGGAAGCGCACTCAAAGTCCCACTGAACATTCTCGTTTCAAGAGGCTACGCCGACAGCTGAAACGGGAGCTCTATTTGACCAGACGTTCTGTAGTTGCTGATGTGTTCTTGAACTGTGAGGGCCCTCGCGACTTCTGGAAGAGTTACTATCTGCTGAGCGGCAAGTCTAAGGAGTCGCTTCCCCTGGTACTACCTGATGGATCAGTGGTGTCTGACCCAACAGAAAAGGCTAATGCGTTCGCAGACCGGTTTGACTCTGTCTGGTCACGCCAACAACAGTTGCCGGTCTTCGAACCGGTTAATCAGACTGCAGAACAGCACTGCAACTTTGCGTTTGTAGAGCGACAATTGAGCCAACTGGCCGCAAACAAGGCTTCAGGCCCAGACAACATCCCAGCAGTCTTACTTCGAAACTGCTGCACTGTTCTGGCGCCGTCCCTCTGTGCCCTTTTCAATCGCTCAATCACGGCCGGCTTTGTTCCCACAGAGTGGCGTTTCGCTCACTTCGTGCCTGTTCCTAAGAAGCCCTCCCCCACCACTGTTTCTGACTACCGGCCTATTGCCAAGCTGTCGATTGTTTCGAAAGTCTGTGAGAAACATATTAATGCCTGTCTGTGGCGTTACTTTCAACCTGTGCTGTCCTCGATTCAGTATGGCTTTCGATCGGGTCGCTCAACAGTGGACTGTCTAGCTAACGTTGTCCACACCTGCTCTTCCATGCTTGACTCTCAGAAGAAGGCTGTGGGAGTCTTTTTCGACCTAAAGGCAGCCTTTGACTCTGTCGACCATTCTCTGCTGCTTCAGAAGCTTCATGACCGGTACTCGCTGCCACCCACCCTTCTGAAGTGGCTGGCATCCTACCTTTCTGGGCGCACCTACGCAGTCAATGTAGACCAGTCTCTGTCCTCATTTCGACATGCCACTTCCGGAGTGCCGCAGGGCTCTGTGATCGGTCCGAGCCTGTTTATTGCCTTTGTCGACGGATTGGCCAACCTGAAACTGTCTGCTAAGTCTCAGTGTTTCCTGTACGCTGATGATTTGTTGCTCCTAAAGCCTGTTCAGTCTGCTCTTGATGAGGCTGCGTTGCGTTGTGATCAATGTGTCTTATGATCAGTTGTTGCTGCTCGCTAATGAACGTGGCCGTCGTGTCTGGTACCCCATCTGTCGTAGTGCCATCATTATGCGTACTGTACTGCTGTACAAGTATTTTTACCAAATAAGGTACCTACCCACCTGTTTTCTGAAACGAGCGGAAGGACGTCGAAGCGCCAGACTGCTATTGGCCAATCAGACTCACGATCTGCAATTGCGGATTCCCAACTCTGCCACTCAAACGTTTTTGTACCAGTCCTTTCAGATCTGGAATTCACTTCCCAGTAACACTGTGCATTCTTCTTTGTCGACCTTTGTAAGATACTGTCATTCTGATGACTTTTTTGTTCGTTTAACCGATAATGGTCTTGTTACTGTACAGTAGTATGTTCTATATTCTAAGACTGTCTTTATAAATTCGCGATCCTCGTTTTACCATATTTTTGGTGTCGATCTGCGAATAAAGTTGAGTTGAGTAAGTTGAGTTGAGTTGACCACTCTTTTTCTTACCGCAGTTGGAAGCGGTCCTCACAAATTGAATTCTTTCTTAACTACTGAAAATCAGCTTTTTCGCGGATTTTTTCGTGTTCCTGGTTGTTATGAAAAAAACGACGAATTCGGCGAAAGGATTTCACTCGGTGCTGAGTACAGTAGACTTCAGGCTTTCGAATGATATAAGAATTGGCGCTCTGCTGTCTGCCGTTAGCCCCACAAAGGGTGTTGAAATTTCTGTATTCCTTAATTTTTGCGTTTCAGTATTTTATTGTATGCAACGCTTGCAATCATGCCTTTTCGCATTAATTTAGCTGTGCTACAGATATTCACAGCCTTCTAGTAGATTTTATACAACCAAGTGGGTTGTATCTTCGTAACTCACGCCACAGAAAATGAGCCCCCGTTCAAGCGTGCGAGTGCGACCAAATGCTAAACACTAAACTGCGCGGCTCACACCAGACTGTTTTAACATGCATTTTGCGAGAAAGTCAACTTAGCTATAAGGGAAGGTGTTTAAGCAACTTTTTTTCGCGGATCCGGCTGGTAGCCAAACATGTTAAAATAGATGTCAAACGAACACCAACGGTACATGTTCGAACACCAGCGACCCCCTAGAACCGGAGCTGTACCCCCTCAAAGTTGGGTCGGTAACCCCTTTTCGGCCATTTTCTCGACATTTACTCAAACGATCACCATTCACTCGTTTCTCAAGAGTAAGAACAGGCGTGCACATGGTTGGATAGCCCTGACAGTTGCCTTTCAGACGCTGCACACAGCGCTTCCGGAACGGACCCGGTTAGCGAGATATTCTCCGAAAACTACGAAATTTAGCGAAATTCCGACTCGATTTTTTTCCAAAAAATCGCTGTAACTTCTGCCATATATGCGGGGTCAAGCTGATTTTTGCTAAAAAGATAAAATGCAAAATGCCAAACAAAATTAACCTATTTCGGAGGCAAATTTTTGGGGTGGGGGGGGGTGTTTTGCAATTTGAAGCCAGTCAAAAAATATTTTTTTGCTCAGAATTAAAAACAAACACACAATTCTGGTGCAGTTTCTCCCGCTGATTACGAATATGAACTCGGTTTGGCTGGATTCCTTTTGGTTCGGGAGAAATTTGCATCCAAATCTTCGAGTGGCTGTATTTCTAAAGTGGCACTGCTCATTAGCATGAGCAAGAACCATGCTAGATAGCAGTTTTTCTTATGTAGTTTTTGATGCTGATTCTGAAGATAATCATATTTTTTATCTACGTTGAGCAGTTCTGAAGATATGGGCATTTTGAGAATTTGTGAACAAAACCGTTGCAGTTGGTATGCAATGGTGGTTTGAAATGTTACTCAATTCTGTCATATGCTAGATACGGAGCCATGGACTTAGCATCACCTAATGCAGTTTTTGCCGCTGATTATGAAAATTACCTCTATTTTTCAATCCGACGGCTTCTGAGTGAGTTACTTAGGCCTAGTGCCCTGTCATCCACATTATAAGAAATTTATCAAACAGGTGCGTAAAATAACAACTGTTATATGCAGGTTTCTTCGCTGATTCAGAATATGACCTTATTTTTGCGCTACAATGACCTTGTCATGAGTTATAGACCTCTAAAGTTACTTCAATATCCATGCTTTCAGGAGTGGTAATCTGGAAATAGATAGTCTGCGCTTTGGCACTTGTGAAGCGAATTATCTATCAAAAATAGTGTATCCGACCTATTTTGAACCGCTGGTTTCAAAAATGACCTTACTTCTGCTCTACAAGCTATTGATTTTAAGATACAACTTTCTGCACTTCTTTCAAAAGAATATGACAGAACCTTAAAATGAAAGGCTTGTAGAGCAGAAGTAAGGTCATTTTATAAATCAACGGTCGAAAATAGTTCGGATACACTATTTTCTGATAGATAATTCACTTCACAAGTGCCAAAGCACAGACTATCTATTTCCAGATTACCACTCCTGAAAGCATGGATATTGAAGTAACTTTAGAGGTCTATAACTCGTGACAAGATCATTGTAGCGCAAAAATAAGGTCATATTCTGAATCAGCGAAGAAAACTGCATATAACAGTTGCTATTTCACGCACCTGTTTGATAAATTTCTTATAATGTGGATGACAGGGCACCAGGCCTAAGTAACTCACTCAGAAGCCGTCCGATTGAAAAATAGAGGTAAGTTTCATAATCAGCGGCAAAAACTGCATTAGGTGATGCTAATTCCATGGCTCCATATCTAGCATATGACAGAATTGAGTAACATTTCAAACCACCATTGCATACCAACTGCAACGGTTTTGTTCGCAAATTCTCAAAATGCCCATATCTTCAGAACTGCTCAACTTAGATAAAAAATATGATTATCTTCAAAATCAGCATCAAAAACTACATAAGAAAAACTGCTTTGTAGTATGGTTCTTGCTCATGCTAATGAGCAGTGCCACTTTAGAAATACAGCCACTCGAAGATTTGGATGCAAATTTCTCCCGAACCAAAAGGAATCCAGCCAAACCGAGTTCATATTCGTAATCAGCGGGAGAAACTGCACCAGAATTGTGTGTTTGTTTTTTATTCTGAGCAAAAAAATATTTTTTGACTGGCTTCAAATTGCAAAACACCCCCCCACCCCCCAAAAATTTGCCTCCGAAATAGGTTAATTTTGTTTGGCATTTTGCATTTTATCTTTTTAGCAAAAATCAGCTTGACCCCGCATATATGGCAGAAGTTACAGCGATTTTTTGGAAAAAAATCGAGTCGGAATTTCGCTAAATTTCGTAGTTTTCGGAGAATATCTCGCTAACCGGGTACGTTCCGGAAGCGCTGTGTGCAGCGTCTGAAAGGCAACTGTCAGGGCTATCCAACCATGTGCACGCCTGTTCTCAGTCTTGAGAAACGAGTGAATGGTGATCGTTTGAGTAAATGTCGAGAAAATGGCCGAAAAGGGGTTACCGACCCAAATTTGAGGAGGTACAGCTCCGGTTCTAGGGGGTCGCTGGTGTTCGAACATGCACCGTTGGTGTTCGTTTGACATCTATTTTAACATATTTGGATACCAGCCGAATCCGCGAAAAAAAGTTGCTTGAACATCCTAAGTTGACTTTCTCGCAAAATGCATGTTAAATCCGCATTCCTATAATTCTTCATGAAATCAAGTGCGGTTTTTGCGTAATTTATCGCATCCGGTCATGCTATCGCCGTTTTAGCACAAACTTTTTCTTTCTTCAAGTTATTCAAATTTATTGCCCATAACTAAAAATGGTACCAAGTCCTTCGCAGGCGGCTGTTATTAAATAGCATTTTTATAATTTTTAATGAAATCGAATGCGGTTTTTTGCCTGAACTGTCATATCCGGTCATTCTATCGGCCGTTTTAACGTATTTTCGTTGTCGTAACGCGAATTATTAAATTTTTTTACTTGGGCCACTCGTGTACACGGCCGAAATGTGGTGCATCATCCAGTAGTTCCGTAATCCTTCCAGCGGCAGATGCTGCTATATGCAAATTTTCTACTCCAAGAACGGGAGCCATTCAAACAGGTTGAAGCAACCGTGGATCCACTGTGGACAGGAGCCACTATCCCCTGTCGGCGAACACCTTCTGTACTACTTGTTCAATGGAACCCTAACCGAAGCCTGAATCTGCATCCTGAACATCGTTGTTGATTGAGCAGATCAGAAAAAACGTTTTCTCGAAGACTATGTCAATCTCAATGAATAAAATTTTAACACAAAATACCCAAAACTTTTACACCTTTGACATTATTTCTATTGGCTTTGAAATTACCAAATTTCAGTTTTTTGGAATTTCTTGGGACTGGGAATACATATACAGTAATATAATTGTTTTTAAGGTTATTCTCTAATGTTCTGACAAATTAATGAATTTTCGACCTAGTTTTCTTTGATTTTGTTAAAAAATGACGTATATATCAGTCAAAGATCAATACTGATGCAGAGTTTGAATAAGGAAAACTACGAAAAAGAGCCGAAAAGTGCTAAATTTGGCTCATTTGAACCCAACTGATTATACCGAAAAATAGCGTGCCGGGCCGCAACGAAAATTTCGACCCGAGCGCATCTCTAATTGTATGCTCCAAATTTCAGACTATTTGTCCAAGGTTTGCGGAAATTACAGCAAAAAGAAATGTGTATTTTTGAGAAACCGTGTACATTGTAGAATCGCAATGAAAACTATGTATGTAAACGTTTATTCAGGAAAACCTGAACCCGAACGTAAAACTGCCAAGGCAGGAAAACTACTTTTTTGCTTATTGGTCGAAAAGTTGTCACCCACAAAACGCCGGGAATAATGTGGTAAGATGTTTTCTGTCAAATTAAATTAAAGTGAAAAATTGTAGCCAAATCAGAGACAAAAATTCAGATTTCATTTGTCCGAGAAGAGTGGATTTTTAGAAAAATCGGCTCGTAAAAACCGTTGCCATTTTGTGTTTATTCTTTCTACGTACACAAACTGTTCTCTCAATACTCACTAGGTCTTTGGCGCACAGCGTTGTTGGTTTAAACTGCCCATGAGCGGCGAACGTTTCTGTCATGGCGTAACTCCAGTTTGCTCAGTGCCTCGTCGTTGTCTGGATAAGGACTTAAGGCTCTGCTTCTTCTGTATGTGCCTGCAGTACTTATACGCGCGACCAATACAGTAAAATGGAAACCGCAAAATGCGAAGGACAAAAAATAAATTTATCTGGCAATAAAAGGATTTCAAGTGCAAAGTACTATGAACAATGTAACACACCAAATTCTACCATTACTGATGGCACACACAGACTACTAAACTGGGGTATATCACCGACTATTCAAGAACAACCGCGTTGCAACAAACGATCTGCTCCAAAACAGAAAAAAAAACAAAAAGTGAGTGACCGCAAAATTATAAAACAGATCTAAAAGAACCAGTGTACAGCAGTAGATAGATAGCAACTGTTGAAAACTGAGCAGAGCGGAGTAAGAAGAACTGAAACGGCGAGTAAAACTGAAGATGCAGAGCCAACGTAGTACGCACTGGTAATAACAACAAGAACAACAACTGATGCAATACGAAATAGCAAAAGTAAAAAATAAAACTTGACAACTAGAGCACGAATCGAGCATATTTTCCCGCCAATCCCCTTAGAGGCCACGCGGATTTCGAAACACCCCTGTTCGAAAATAACATGCGGACACCGTTTTGCGCACAGATCACAGTGAGTCAACAAGAAAACGAACAGAACTATGCTACGTCCCAGTTACGACCGACTGAGTTTGCACAATCGTCGAAAGAAAGGAGACAGTAGACGTTAGAATAGAACTCTAAAATTACTCCTACACAGGATCAAACCGGAATTGGCGACTAGAAAAGTAGTAAGTTCTAGGCATGGGAAACCGTCTCTAGTCAGAATTCAAAACAAAAATCGTACCAATGTACGTACCGCGTATCCGAGTAAAGTATACAGTAGAACGTAATCGACGGATCAAACATTGACCCTAGTCCAGTCAGTTTGGCCTTCATCAGATGGTGGTTGTGGTCGGCGGCAGCAGGTAAGGCGCCGGTCGGCCGGCCAGAGAGCTGGAGGCGGCGCCGGTCGAGGGACGACGGGCCTTCTGCTTCAAGTGCACCTTGGCGTGGCGTTTGCGTTCGTCGGAGCGCGCGAACTTCCGACCGCACATGTCGCAGCTGAACGGCTTTTCGCCGGTGTGCGTGCGAATGTGGGTGGTGAGGTGGTCTGAGCGTGAGAAGGCGCGCATGCAGATGCGGCACTGGAACGGCTTCTGGCCGGTGTGGATGCGAATGTGACGAGTCAGTTCGTCGCTGCGCGAAAACCGGCGATCACAGTTCTCCACCGGACATTTGTAGGGCCGCTCGTGCAACGGCGTCTTGCTCTGCCGGTTCGGGTACTTGCGCTGCTTGACCGGCATCAGCTTTGGCGTGCTGGCAGTCGGGTAGCCGCTGCTGGAGGCCTGGCCGAACAGAGCGGGCGGCTGGCTGCCGTAACCGACCGACTGGGAACTGGCACCTGCCATGTTGGGGTAGTAGTCGTCGAGAGGCTCTGGTTTGGCGAAACGGAATGGCTGCGATACACTGAAGCAAGAGTTTGTCTTACGTAAGCAACAGGATGGTGGGTGTACTGACTCACTCTACAATAGCAGTGGCGTACAGAGGATCTTGAAAAAGGGGTGGGGGATAAAATTTTGAAAACGCAGCAAAAGGCATTTAACAGTTTTAGTAGGATTTTTGTCGTTCTGGTCACTTGGCCTGGGTACGCTAGTACTGTATAATAGCCAAGCAAGACGAACCTGCTGGGTGCAGTGTGGAATGGAGCGAACGGATTGCAGCTGGTGGTAACAGTAGGTAGAGGATCCTGTTGCGAGGCATAACTGCAACTTCCAAGAGAGCTGCCGAACTCCTGTTGCGGCGGGGAGGGGGTGTTGGAGCTGATGTCCATGCAAGCTGTGCTCGTCACAGGAGGTATGATAATTTCCCCGTGCACAGCGTACTTGCCAGAACCGCAGGACAAGTTCAAAGGAGCTCCCATTGAGCTGCCGGCAGCAGAATAGTCGGCCAAGCTGGCCGGAGACGAACTGGTCGTACTTTGAGGACCGCTACCTTGAGTGGCGGGAGTGTAGGAGAGCGGGTCGCAAGCGACAGAAGCCACAGTTTCGGGCACAACCTGAAACAAGCAACATAGAAGAGCTGAAGCAACAAGAGCCAAGGGCACCGACCTGGGCGATGTCACTCTGACTTTTGGAACATTCCTCTTTGACGCGGGAACCGGAGGAGGAGGCGGCGGCTTGCTCCACAACCTTGACCACTTCTTCCAGGTGCTGGGGTTCGGTGGTGGTCGGCGTTTTGGTGATGGTCAGCTGGGGCAACTGGCTGTAGTTCTTGGCCAGCGAGTTCAGGAGTTGCTCGACCATCGGGTTGAATTGGAACACCTGGTTCAGACCTGAAGTCAGAGAAAGTGTCGGTCTATAGCTGTAGAGACAGAGCGCGCAGTTTTGCGTGTACCTGGCGAACTGACGGACATGGGCGAAGCGCCGTGCAGTTTGATAGCGTTGGTGGTGATCGTTTGCTTAATGGTAATTTTGTGTTCTGTCGGGGAGCCACCGTTGCTGGCCGGAGCGGAGCTGCTGAGTCGGGGCGAGCCGGCCCCGGAGCCGGCAGGTGACGTGGTGGGGATAGTAATGCTTGCTTCGATGTTAGCTGAAAGAGAGAGAAGGAATCATGCGTGCCGGTGTGTCTATTTGTCGTACATCGAAGCTCTGTTTACATGCACTTTAAATGCACAGAGAACTGGTCCCGGCCGGGCCGCACAAAGCCCAGACCTGTACGCACCGACGTAACAGTGCGCCAATGAAACAACCTGCGCGCTCTTATCTGCCCAAGGCGCTGCGTCGTACTATCGATCTAGTGGCAGCGACTGGCTGCAGCCACCAGCCGACCGACCGAACGAGCGGCCGTGCACAGATGCAACTGAAGCAGCGCAGCCCGGCCGTCGGCCCGGCCGTAGGTGGCAGCAAGGCGCATTAGGCGTTTTCATAAGCGCAACATGTCATCGCCGTGCACCAATTACTCGACGCCCACACAGAACACACGCACGGACTACAACCCGCCGTACTACTACAGACAGACAGACAGACAAGAAGCATTCGCCAGGCACGGAAGCACATACCGGTGAGGTAGGGCGACGATGTCTCGGCCCCGTTGGGCGGAAAGAAGGCCTGCGGCTGGTCGCTGGCCGAGCCGAGTCGAGGAGTGTTGAGTTCGTCGGAGCCGCTGAGGGTGGCGGTGAGCGGCGCGTGCTTGGTGGGGGAGGAGATGCCGACCCCAGTCGGTGTTTTGAGCATGTAATCTTCGAAACTGAGACTCTCGGGCTGCGTGCCCTCCTGCGCTGGCTGGTCGGCACTGGACGGCTCCTTTGGAGTGTCGCAATCTAGAGCAGGGGCAGAGGGAGTGGGGGGCGAGTACTGTATGAGGGGCCGAGAGTCCATAGTAACTTGACTGACTACCATAGTATTAACGATCGGTGGTGGAGGAGCAGTCACCAAGTCAACCGAATAAATGGTGGGATTCCACCGAGGGCGTAGTGTAGGAAAGCGAGAACGAACGGGCCAACAGAATGGGGGCGAAGCTTAGTAGCGTAGTGAGACGCCCACACAATTAGTAAGAGAGTACGCGGCTAGGCGCAGCCACACAACGACGTTCAATGCAGAGCTGAGTAAGCCGCCGCCGGTTTTATGAATGAACGCGTCCGACGATCAATGCGGGCGCGTGACCCGGCTCCACCAATCAGCGCTCGGCGCCGTCATTGACGTCAGACTCTGCTGACGCAAACCAACGACCCAGTTGATAAACAGGCTCGTGGGTTGACACTGCAATGCATGCTAGTGGAATGTTTCATTGAACACACGCTCCGCCTTACTCACTGCAACTGCAATGCCTTCCTGCCGTATGTGAACTTTGCAAACACTTTCATCGCAACTGCCGAACGGCAAAACACCGATGATTCACGTTATCCGGAGTGTAAAGTGCTGGCCGTTCCCATTCCGACGGACAAAGAGGAGAGAAAGAGAGCCACGTCAGCGACGGCCGGAAATCAGCAAAAATGCCGGACAGTTTTATTTTAACGACGTGGTGCGGTGCAGCAGTTTGTCGGTCTGCAGCAGTGGCAGTAGTACTATGTAGTGCGGCAGTGTCGTACTATCGCAAGCGTGGGTGGCGGCCGAGCGTAGGTGGGCTGGCGAGCGACGAATGACAATATTTCGAGGTAATCAAGTGTGCGTTTATTGGCCGTGCAGAGCGCTTATTATGATAATAGCTTACTATCAGCTGGGAATTTAATTTGCACCGCCCCAAAGCCCTACAGCCCTGAGCGCAAAACTCCTTGGAATTAGCGCCGGCGGCTAGTTCCTCAAGGATTTAACGGCCACAAAAGCCGTGTGCGCCGCGCACAATGTGCCAATTAAGCGAGCCCTCACCTACACACATTAGTACGTGCCCGATGCAAAGAAGCATAGAAAACGTCACAGTTAATACGACAAGCATGTTATGAATGAATGCGCCGTCCTACCTACCGCCCACAGACGTACACAACAAACAGGAACAGGCTTCTCTGCGCCTTTCTTCTCTCTACAAACTGCCAAACAACAAGCCGACCGACGTCAAAAATGATACGCAGCTAAATGCCAATGTTACCTACGCTGATGCGACCAGTTTTTCGACCGATTTGAAATGAGCGTCTATCCGGTAAAAGTGACGAATAGATTTCAGAAATCGTCTGGAAATTCTTCCGCAAACCGAAAAACTAAATGAAACAAGCAGCCTACAAGCCGGTTTTACCTTCGTCTCGAACATGCAACAAGTGGAAAAAGCAGAAAATCTTAACGGCACATCCACGTACAGTAGTTTGAGTCCGGCAAAGCAAAACAATGAAGTCAACACCAAGCTCCACGGAATGTAAGCAAATGCCGGCAAAAATGCGGCCACACGGATGCCGGGCAATCAAAGCCGTTTGGCATAGAGAAAGAAGCTGCAGAAAAAGAAAAAACGGAAGAGAGAATACCTGGCGAGGGCGAGCGATCAGCCATGAACGGGTAGTGAGTGCCAGAGCCGGAGCCAGAGGGATGGGCGCACATTAAAAACATACAAGGATAGGCGTAATTCAGGCCGATAAAGTGAAGGCACAGAAAGGGTATTGGAAAGCGGCAGGTTTTTCAGACCGAATATGGAACAGGAGAGACGGTGTTGTGGGCGATTTAAAATTCAGTTTACTCGTCTAATCGGATGAGCATGATGCCGTGTGTGCGGCCCAGCTTCAAACAAGCCGCCGGGCGGGCAGGAGACGGCCGGCAGGGCAGCAGCTGCTGGCGATAGTACTATGCGGCGTACTCTAAATCGGCCGCCCATTCAAAATCCCCGGAGGTTTTTCATTATGCCGACTAAGCTGACGCGCCGGCCGTAGGAGTCAACCACGGGTGGGTGGACAAGCCGCGAGTAGACCGATTGGCAAAAGATAAACAATGCGCTACACACAACTAATTAACACTTGTGCTCCACTAGACACTAATTATTAGCTGTTCACTCGATCGATCAGTCGACTCTGCTCCTCTCCACTCATTAACTCGTAACCTGCCAGTTGCATATGCAAATCAGCCAACCCGGATGTGGCTCGGCGAACCGAGGAAGCGAAGCCCGACAGCTCTGCCAGCGGAGCGCGCGCGCGAACTGTCTTCCAGTCGAAGCGCTGGCCGCCCGACACCTGCGTTATGCTGGCTCTTCGTCTGTTCAGATCGGCCAGCACAGCTTGCAACCCGGCCTCCGCTGTCTGCCCCTCCACCGTAATCTCCAGGCTCATCACAGGCTCTGCAACGCTACACTACCGTACTCCAACACTGCACAGTCAGTCACCCACCCAGCAAATGACAACCGGCCGACAGCAGCGTCTTGCTCAGACACTCGGAGGCACAGGCGCCGATCAGCGCAAGGTTGGCTCGTTTGCTTGCCGAGAAGCTGGTCACGCGCACTCGCACGTCCTACAGTAAAGTGTGTTCAGGCCATTCTCACTCAAACCGTGGCACACTAACCAAAACTGGATAGCCCAAAAGAGGACCGCTGGCACAGGCATTGGTGCAACCCTGGAACAGAGCCTTCAGACGATCCGGGAACAAATAGAGCAGGTTTTCAGGACGTCCTAATGAAATTCTTCGTAGGACGCCGGAACCTGAAACAAAGATGTACAGCGTATATGTACAGTGCGTAGTGCCATTTGGATTTTAAATCGTAGGTACCAGGCGCAGGAGAAATTTCCAATCCAACAGTGACCGTGTGAAGCTGGGCATTGAATGTCTGCTCTAGAGTGCGACTGCTGGCAGCATCTGTCAGTGGCGACTCACGATAGCTCACTTGCAACGGACCGACAAACACGTTCAAGCCGAAGTCTCGCTTTAATCGATCCTGCAACAGATTATTAACTGCAAAGCGCTGGAAAATGACCGGAAAAGATTACGTACGTAGTACATACCGGGTTTTTCCGTCTAAACGCCCCCCAAATTGTGGCCCTCCTGGGCGTTTACTTGGAAAGGCTTTCCAAATAAACGCCCATGGGCGTTTATTAAGATAAAACATTTTGTCCAGGAAAAGATAAAAAATATGTTGAAAAATGGGTTAAAACCTAAAAAATTGGGCCTAGAAGCATGAGTTTCAGTATAGAAAGACGATATTACCAGTTGTTGTTGAACAATCAGTGCAAAAAATCAACTCACAGACAGACAGCGCCCAGCCAGAAAGCAGTTGCCAATTCCAAATAAACGCACATGTACGTACAGTACTTTCCAAATAGCCGCCCATGAGCGTTTATTCAGATTTGAACTGAATCCGTGAAAAGTGCCAAAACCAAATAAACGCCCATGGGCATTTTTACGGAAAAACCCGGTACATACGTAGTGAATATTTCCAAAGCCCTGTAAATATGTACGTGGTGGGACCTAACAGCATGCATAGCGAAAGTTTGTGTGTACAAAGTCTTAGTAGAGCCTAACAGCCTACAAGTAGAATTCGCTAAAAGCAAAAAAGATTTTGGAATCTCAGCTGCAGCAACTAATAGCAAGCTTTTCTGTGATTTCTTTACTTTTTTTGCATGTTCAGCATCTTTTTTGAAAAGCGATTAGACAAGTTGGATCGTCACTTCTGATTCTGAAGTGACCTGGAACACTGTCTTTTTCGTGTTACTTTGCTAGCACACAGTACAGCTAATTTATGACAGACGAATGCGTGCAGTAACAGTATCTACCTATAAGTAAGAATGAACTGTTCAAGCTGAGGCCTAACTTGGTAAGAAAAAGAAACTACAGTACCTTTACTATCTGAATATGCAATTCACCCATTCCTTCGAGAACAGTTTGCTGTGTATCTTGATCAAAACGCACACGTAGCGAAGGGTCTTCTTTTGCCAGCTGAGCCAGAGCTCTTTCAAATCTGATAGCTGCTCCCGGATTCGGCGGTTCGATTGAGCAAAAATACACCGGTTGTGGTGCAACAATACCAGCCAGCAGCAATCGATCAACTCCTGTGTAACTCTGATCCAACATCTGAAACTACACGTACCTTACAAGTTTAATCTAGACACAGACGGCAATGTTGCTTTTAAAATAGTGCACCGCCAAAAAACCAGTCAAGCTATTCGGAAATTTGCGCATTTACGTATTCTTGTACACTTTCTTGCGACACCCATTCAGTGCATTTATTCGAGCCCACCTTTGAGCCACCGTATATGTACAGTATGCTATACAGTACAGCGAGGTACGAATTCTGTTATGTTATGCAAGAGAACGTACTATAAACGGCTTTCTGCATTCATTGATCATTGTTGTGTTATTTTGTGTCCGAGAGATGCCGCGAGAGCGTCCGCTGACCAACAAATTGGTACTGGATCGTTACCTGCGTTTGCCGCAGGGAAACTCGGTGCAAGTGATGTACATCTGGATCGACGGCACTGGCGAATTCCTGCGTGCCAAGACAAAAACGATGAACACCGTGCCCAACACCATCAAAGGTTGCTGCTGTGATCTCAGCTGGCGACTGGCCACTTGTGCATGTGCCACTTTTCAGAGTTGTCAGATTGGAATTATGACGGGTCGAGCACTTACCAGGCACGGGGCGAAAACTCAGACACTCTCCTAAAGCCTGTCGCCATCTACAGGGATCCCTTCAGAGGCGGCCAAAATAAGCTGGTGCTGTGCGATACATACGACTTTAAGGGAGAACCCACAGGTATAATCCAAGTGTAGTTAAGAATTGTGTACAGTATGTTATGTTCAGCGTCAAACCATCGTAATACGTGCAACAAAGCAATGGAAGAGAAGAAAGCTGAGGAGCCTTGGTTTGGAATGGAACAAGAATATTCGATTATGGGCACTGACAAACGACCATTCAATTGGCCAAGACATGGTTTTCCTGGGCCGCAAGGTACCACCTTTTTAACGTACTGTACGCGTACGTATGTATATCTGTCTAACATGCAGGTCCCTACTACTGTGGCGTGGGTGCGGACAAAGTTTACGGTCGCGACGTCGTGGAGGCGCATTATCGTTCATGTTTATTCGCTGGACTCAAAATCGGTGGAACCAACGCTGAAGTGATGCCTGCTCAGGTATAACTGCTTATTCTTGGTAGAGCAGTGACCGACGCAGTTGCAGTGGGAGTTTCAAATAGGCCCTTGCGAAGGCATATCAATGGGCGACCAGTTATGGATGGGTCGGTTTCTGCTCTATCGAGTGGCCGAGGACTTCGGGCTCAGCGTCTCTCTCGACCCAAAGCCGATCCAGGGCGACTGGAACGGAGCCGGCTGTCACTGCAACGTCTCCACCAAGAGCACACGAGCAGACGGCGGAATCAAGTGGACACAGATCTAAGTGAGGACAGCGGAGACTCTGCTTGTTTCAGAGCGATCGAAGCAGCTATCCAGAAGTTGAGTAAGACGCACAAACAACACATCAAAATGTACGACCCCAAAGGCGGCGTCGACAACGCTCGCAGACTGACCGGCCGACATGAAACCTCCGACATCGACTCTTTCTCTGCTGGCGTGGCCAACCGCGCCGCTTCCATTCGCATTCCACGCGACTGCAGCGCACAAGGAAAGGTACGTACAGCTGATCATGCCTACTGTAGCTACAGTACCTACATTGGACGGTTTGTTTGCAGGGCTATTTTGAGGACAGACGTCCAGCTTCCAACTGCGACCCCTACCAGGTGACTGAAGCTCTGATGCGATCTATCTGTGATCTCTGGAAGTAATTACTTGTCTTTGTCCTTTCGGCTCTTACTTCACACCAGTAAAGCAGCAACCAAACTAGCTACTAACTTCGTTATGGTCGAGCACGTCCTCCTGTGTTCCGTGCGCTCGCGCGTGCTCATGCGCCGCTTTCAAGGCAACCGCCTCGCTTTCCACTAACGTATCTCCAGTTACCGTCAGCGACAAGCCGGGAACCACGCCTATATTGCCCGGTCGAATCACGCGAGTGCTCTACAAACCATCGTTGCACAATGCCCCAAATTAGAGCCACAAAACCTGTAGGTCGTCGCTGTGAGGTATGTACAGGTTGCCGACCGCTTCGTTGACACCCCGGTTGGCGTTGAAGCACTGCATGCCGGGTACCATTTTACCGCTAAAATGCGACATGGAAAATTGACATTGAATGCGATACCATAGCCCACCTGTAGACCCTGACAAACGTAAGCGGTCCCAACTTTTTGTCGTGCGAGATTTTGAAGGCCAGCGAACACAGTCGGTCGTTGTAGAACGTTGTGAAGGAATGAGTTCGGTCGAGTGGACTCGGAAGGTAATTGACTACCATATCCATCACTGTTTGCACCCCTTTGTTTCTTAACGAACTACCACAGGAGACAGGAACCGTCTTCCGGGCTAGGGTCGCTCGTCTGAAACTCTCTATCTCTCTCATTCGAATAGGTACAGTATGTACGCGCGTACTACAATAGCTACATACCTATGCCCCGGGGCATCTACGAACTTAAGACCGCTACAAAACTGGCATTTGTTTTTGTGGCAAATAACAGTACGTATGATGAAAGAGTTTCATTGTATATAACACCCACTCGTCTAACCTTTTGTCATTGTTTGTTAGTGTGCTCTCCCAATAAACTCTCTTCAATATGTAGTCCTTCTCCGTGTCCGGTCATACTCCATTTTTAATGCTTGTAAAGTACGTACGTAAAGTAATAGCAACGATTTCATTTGCGAAAGAAAAGTACGGACGGCAAAAACAAGCTTTTGTGTGCGGTTGATGTGCAGGCGAGAGATAAGGACGCAGTGAAACTGAGCAGAGAAGTGAGACGTCTGGCAAGAAACTGGTTTGGGATGTTAGGGCAGACTGTAGTCTGGAAGTGTCTATTTATACGACTAAACTATGTCAACACCATAGGCCGTCTTCTTTACAGCTCAATGAGCAGCAACAACGATATCTCTTTCTTCAAATCCAGGCCCGGCCATGATCCAAAGCGAACCCGGGTTCTACTGCTTCAGGGAGGATGGAATACGGAATCTAAGATTTCACTAGAAACTGGAACTGCCGTTCAAACAACACTGCACGAGATGGGTTACCATTTTGATGTACACCAACCGAAGCCCGGTTTCACCGAACTGGCAGAAATTGTGCAAAACGGCCAATACGATGTGGTATTCAACGCGCTGCATGGCCGCCATTTTGAAGACGGCGAGCTTCAACGCTGCTTGGATAAACAAGACGTCAAGTATACCCACTCTAACGCAGCCGCTTCTGAATTGTGCTTTGATAAAGGAAGAACGAAGCGAGTTCTTCGCAAAATCGGCGTCCCAGTACCTCCAGGCAAACTGCACACCTTTGACGAAATCCGGTTCCAACATCCCATCACACCGCCCTACGTCGTCAAACCAATCAATGAAGGCTCGAGTGTCGGCGTTCACATCATTCAGCCGGTACAAAACAAAATTTGTTCGAACTTTAAATGTAGATTTTGTTTGTACTATTGGAAAATAGGCTTTGTAGGGCGACCAGCCTCTAGGACACAAAATAGAGAAATGGGACTTCGGGACGTGTCTGGTGGAAGAGTACATCAAAGGAAAAGAATTGTCAGTGGCAGTGCTTTGTGACCAGGCAATAGGAGTAGTAGAGATCAGCCCTAAAAGCGGATTTTACGACTACGCAAACAAATACACCGAAGGGCGGACCGATCACCAAATGCCAGCTAATGTATCGGACGAAATTTACTCTAAAGCCATGCAGTACGCAGAGCAATGTCACCTGGCGATCGGCTGCAGCGCCGTATCCCGCACCGACATCCGCTACCAGATAGAGAGCGGCACCTTATTCGTTCTTGAAGTCAACACCCAGCCCGGCCTCACAAAACTCTCACTTCTACCGGAAATCTGCTTGTACAGAGACATCTGCTTTAGTGATATAATCTACTGGATTATTGAGAGTACAATGCGCAATGTTTCTAGCGCTTAGAGCATCTTGTACTATTTGCAGGGTGAAAGCCTACCTACAAAACTAAACGTTAAAACGAAATTCTGGTTGCCAAAACAATTCTTTCCTCGTTTCGGAGTACAACGCTACTTACGTACGTACGTACTGTACGTAGCTGCAATCTGATACTAGACAACGGTACGGTACAAATAAACCGACAGTAGATAAACGAATCTATACCTGATAGCTGGTATAATGTCTTGTGCGGCGCTGAGATGGTCTAACGTCTCTAGACTGAGCACTTTCTCTCCAAACCACTCGTCCACATCAGTCAAAGCGCCGATTAGATTCTCCCGAGCCTCCAGCGACTGTTCAAGAAAGCGGTGGTGCAGCGGTTCTCGTTTGAATTTAGCGCCATCGTCCTGTTTCGATTTGGGCCATTTCAGGTAATCAGAGTGCAGCACATCGATCAGTCCGTAAAGTAGTCCTGTCTCCTCATCAAATACTGGCAAGTACAACAGTAAAGGTCGAACACGCAACTTATCTTCCACTGACTTCAGACTGTTTGAGAGGGATGCCGCTAAAATCAGATGCAATGCAGCTGCAGCACGAGTAAAAGGCAAGGATTAATTAAGAGTCAGTCTCTGAACTGGCCCCCTTCGCATAAGCCCGCGAAAATCGGTTCGCTTAACTATGGGACCAAAATTTCAAACTCGAATTTCTAGCCTACCAGTTTGCATGTGAAGTTAAAAACTTGGGTTTTACATAACTTTTCGAGTATTTTAAGAATCTGAGGTCCAATTTTGCTTTATTGCGTGCCATTAATAGAGGTTCTACTGTATCATTTAGGTCGCACGCATGTACAATATTATGTACAGCACGTATAAACACTTTGTACATAGATTTGTACAATTTTGTACGTTAAGTACGGGTGACTGTACATCTATGTATGTACAAAGGTGGACATAACATTTTGACATAGAAGGAAGGAAGCCAGTAAACCAGTTTCATAAAGACAGTTGTTTCCAATTAGCGCATGAAAATAAATCCTCTGAAAGCAAGCTGAAACCATGAAACCGACAAATTAAAAGTTGCTCAAACACCAAGCAGACAGCCTTGTTTGTGGGCGAAGGTTAGGTGCCGTGGCAAAATGATACGAGTTTTAGCTTTGTTTCTCTGCTGTTACGCGCTTCAGTCAATGGCTTTAGAAAGTTTCGCAAAACGGAAATCGGACTCAACCTTTGACTTCTCCCCCATAAAACGCGAATATATGTTTCGAAACTGGGAAGGTCAAAATTCACCGGCTAGTCCTCTGCTGCGCACCCACATGTACTCCGGTGTAAGCGTCTTCTATGGCTATACCTACTAATACAAACTACATACAAATGAACTGTACGTATGTAAAATTTTCAGGCTCGCGGGAAGAATTTGTACAAGTACGGTCTGAAGAAGAGAGAATTCCGGCCGATATTTCTCAACTCGCCAAAATGGGGTGAGGACAGAGCTCCTGAAAACATGATGCGAACGCAGATGCACTCTTTGTCAAGCGTAAGCTAAATTGTGATATCGCCCGCCGAGGAGGAAATAAGCTCAGTGTTTAGAACGAATCGCAAAAACAGGTCAGAAACGGAAAGATACTAACTCGGTTCTTTTAGGCAGCACACCTACAGAAGAAGCTACGAGAAAACAAGAGTCAAATGTGAAGTGATGGAAATAAGATTACGATTAGTTTAGAAAAGACGGAAAAGGTTATTTTGTACCTGGCTTGTCCATTTTATTGAGGTAAACAACAGACGGCAAGCCAAACTTTGCCGTCTGTCGCCAAACGGTCAACGTCTGAGCCTGAACTCCAGCAGAAGCATCAAGAATAGTAACTGCACCATCCAGTACACGTAAACATCGCTCAACCTAAACTCTCCAACCAGAAACTACTCTACGCACAGGCACACAGACACTCTTATACGGGGTTCAGGTCAACCTTGCTCCGAAATTATCGGAGAGGCGGCTCAGGTGGGGGTCGAACAGGGTTGCGCTCGAATTAACAACAGGCAGTGATGCAACGTTTCCTGAGTTGCCGAGTTTTCCTATTAAAAGTACGAGCTTCTGCAAACAGCAATGTTTTTCGCTAGTTCAAGTGAAAGACTGCTGTACCCATGACAACGAAAGATTGTTCAGCTAAGCAGCAAACGATTACGATCAACAGATGAATCTACCATGTCAGTAGGAAAGCAGAACAGTTGCGTCTATTTACTTCTAATGTTATACACTTGTTTTAGTTTTAGCTAATCATATAACTCTACTCTTGCTGCCGAATTTTTACGACCGGACGTTGCCGAAATTTTTAGTTGAACCGAACGGCTGTTTACAAGACTATCACTGAGAACAGGAAGCTAACCTCCACAGTGAAGTCAACATGTCCCGGAGTGTCGATAAGGTTAATTCGGTGGTGATTCCAGTAAAATGTGACAGCAGCCGATTGAATCGTTATACCTAAAGCCACCAAACAGACAGTGAGGCGCAAGAAGACGATGGTGTGGTGTCGTGCCTCTCTCCCTTTCCAGATCCATGAAATCAGTCACAGTGTCACCGCTATCTACATCGCCCAAGGAATCTGTTATGCCGGCAAAGTATAGCATTCGCTCAGTAGTGGTTGTCTTCCCTGAAAGGTAGACTGCAGTCAACTGGAGCAACAGACAAACGGACGCCTACCTGCATCTATGTGAGCGATAATGCCAATATTTCTAATCTTGTCCGGCACATGACTTTCTTCCTGTGTTTCACCTGCCAGCGAGCCATGGCGGCACCTTATTCGGTGATACTGTCGAGCGTAGGCCGATCGCCGTCGAGTAACTCCAACTCGCCAAGTTGAACACAGACGCACTACAGAACGCATAGGCTGCTGCAAAGGTAAAACTACGAAACACGACCGGAGCAGAATCAGGTGATAAAAAAGTTCAGCTTTTAAAATAATTAGCCGCGACCTGACACCGACTTACGTGTACGACAGAATCGATATAACAAGGTGAGTAACCAGTACCTACCTCAAATATTCAACAACACTTTAACCAAAAAGTATACTAAAACCAGACCGTTTCAAAATATGCCATGCGCTTACGAAACAAAAATATGCCGGAGGAATGGATCAATACCATCCATTTTTCTGCTTTAGTTGAACATTGTATTCCCGTCCGAAATTATTTGTGCCATCAATGAACCAAAAGTTACACACCCAACATTAATATTATAATCAGTCGAAATCATACTAAATAGTACGTACATAAGATCACAGTGTTACGAGATTCTAGCAGTGTCACTATGTCACTCAGTCATCGGCTACGATGGAAAGTGCCCGGATTTGGTTAAACTTTTGGCGTAGCTGTTCTTTGTAAACATCGTCGGAATCAGGAATTCTATCAGAGCCAGAACTGCTGCAACTACTTGCCGTTGCCAGCAGCTGGGAATCGAAGTTCAAGCGCTGAAAATAGAACTGCGCTACAGAGTAAGGATATAACCAATGAAACAGAACAGAACGAGTAAGAAAATTCTTATTGTGTGTGGAAAAACAAAAAGAACGCAGTCGCACCTGAATCTGAATAAGTGCTTCGAGACTGGGCTCAAAGGTAGCAGTTTTGAGTCCGTGAAATTGTCTCAGATCAGCGATAAGTTGGTTGTGTAGGTCATAAAAGGAATTTTTGCTGACCGTCAACGAATTAATAGACTAAAAGTGACTGTTGCGCAGTAGGACGGGTGTCACTCTTTTGTCTTGCCTGATCAAGTTTGGCTGCCGAGTCCGGATCAGTTCGCTTGCTGTGATACTTGTCCGCTTTTGACTGGTGTTTATTGCATTCCTGCACGACGAACATTTTTACATTAACACCCTTGTCCACTCCTACAGACCGATGCCGCCTCCAATCGCTCGGCCGTAATTACCAACCCATTCAGGAGGCGACCTACCCAGAGACGGCGCACGAACGCCAAGCAAATCTAATGTTTCGTCAAATAAATAAATTCACAAAAACGGGTTTGCAGACATTTTTTTGCTTTTTTTCTGTTTCTCCCAACAATTTTACCAGAGCCAAATATTCGGTTTGCATGAGCGAGATATTACAATGAAGCCTCTGTAATAGGAACATTGAGTTAATTGTTGTTGTCTGCAGACAACGACAACTAAAACCAGATTTATGGCCGCGTCCGTTTCACAGAGACTCTATTGCACTTAGTAAACACCTGTAGCGCGCTATCCCAACGTCTGAGAGCAGAATTCCATGAATGGTAAGTGTCGTGGTACTGCTTGACCGCATCGCTGCACGCAGTCCGCACATCGGTCGACTGAAAGACAAGACTACAATAGACCAAGAAACGGAACGACAACCAACTAACAAACTGCTTTAGCTGATCTGACGAATCCTCGAGACTCTGCCTGAAGCCATCGCTTACTGAAGAGAGCGTCGGCTCGGACGCAGAAACACTGGCCAGACTGTGCGCTATAGACTGCTCGCAGGTGGACAGTGCTGAAAGTTGAGACGTTATTTCTGGGATCAATTAAGGTCTCCAAATTCCGGGTCAGGGGCACACATTGACGACCTCCTTGAAGTGACAGGGCCAGAGTGAAATTTGCAAATTTCCGGCCCTTTCGTTGTATCTTTCCGACTTTCAGAGCTACAGATAGAGCCTGTTTTAGATCAACCGAGTAGACAGACACAAGAGGCTGCTAGCTTCTGGCAACGTTTAGGCCGGTAGATGTGAGAGTGAGTAGATCAGGCTGAGAATACCGTTAAGTGAATCTTGGTACTTCTTCAGCTCTTGACACATTCGCTTGCACACTTTCTCCATACGTTGTAATTCGTCGCGCTCTTTCGTAAAATCTCTGATATCCTGCAAACCGGTTGCTTACATAACACAGGGAAACAACTCCTAACAGACGGTTAAATGCAATCTTTAACGCGCGTTAACCGTCTTGTAGCCGCATCGCGTCTTGTCATCGTAATCGTAAACGCTATCTCGTTTAAGAGATACATTATTTAAACGCGCGTTAAGGCTCGCAGCTGGTTGTCTATCGAGAGCCGTTTTTACATGCAACACATACACAGATTCATTCCGGAAATAAAAAAATTTTGCCGAAAATGCCGAAAGTATACATCTTGATCTATTTTATGCAGAAAGCGTCCTTTTAGTACTTCCTTTCTCTTTCTCTTCTTTTTAACAGCAGACCTTGCTACTTCCACTATCTTTTGCTTTCTACTCATGGCAGCGGGTTTATGGTCTGTCTCACCTGACCGTTCTACACATTTTGCAAATCGACCATTTTTCAATTTTGCTACTTTGAGGGCTTGCGTCGTTGGCTCACATAATCAAACTTGTAGAAACATACATGTAACAGGTCATCCGCCGAAGGGGGAGGGGATTGGGGGGTCTGAGCCAAAATTTTGTGAGGGGGGTTGGGCACTAAAAAACACTAAAAAATCGCAATTTTTTGGCTAAAAATCGCTAATTTGGGCTGAAATACAGCTAAAAAGTGCTGTTTTGCAGGCGATTTTGGCAATTTTTGTGTCTGAAATTTTAAAAAAAATTGCAAAAATTTGCTCAAAAATTTACTTGCCAGAAAAATCGGAGGGGGGGGTCATCGAAATCGTCTCGGGGGGGGGGGTGTCCCGTCCGGGGGGGTCTGGCCTAAGTCGGGTGGGGGCAGACCCCCAGAGCCCCCTGTTACATGTATGTGTGGCAGGGCCCTCAGCCTCCCATTGCCCATGTCTACCCAAAACTCCCTCATCGAATGACCTTTTACATGTATGAGGCCTCCGTTTCCGGTTAAAGAACACAGAATGCCAATATAAATTTAATTATGGAAAAATAACGAAAAGATTGAGTAGTAACATTCTCCAAACCTCAGCTCCAAAAAAGCCAAACAAAATCTGAAAGACCTAGAGAACGGAGGTACTGGAGACTTACAGTTGATGCGATTGGACTATCTCTTGAGCAGGACCCGTGTCGCACAAAAGGATTCCTCCTAAAATGGTCGCAATTACAATGATCAATTGTTCTTTGTTGTCGTTGTTACACGCTGGATACAGAGTGACGCAAAAGCCTATGAGGTACTTTTCAATGTCATGCCATTGAATTCCCTTCGATTTTATCTCGCGATTTTTTAATTGAAGCGTCAAGCTTATAAGATACTCAATCGATTAATGACTTTAAACTGTGAAGATTTCTTCCAAACTCACAAAGTAGAAAAACCCAGAGGAAATACTTCCGGCAAAACTGACTTTTAGGGGTCCCTAATGAGGGCGTATATCTCAGGATCTAAGCAGAGCACAGTAATGAAAATTTCAGCAATCTTTTAAGAATTTATTGATCTTTCATTTAAAAAAGGATTCACTCAAATCCGTTGTGATTTGCAGTTGCTACAGCGGTGGCAAAACTGACTTTTAGGGGTCCCTAACAAAAATTTCAATTTTATCTACCGTATTCAGTTGACTCCTAAGCCTAAGCCTGAGACTAAAGCTAAGCAAGAAAGTGATTAATTAATATAGGTATATAATGGAGGGACCCCTAAAAGTCAGTTAAGGCAAATCTCAACGGATTTGAATAGAATGAATCCTTTTTTAAATGAAAGATCAATAAATTCTTAATAGATTGCTGAAATTTTCATTAATGTGCTCTGCTTAGATCCTGAGATATAGGTACGCCCTCATTAAAAGTCCCTAAAAGGGGACCCCTAAAAGTCGGTTAAGCCAATACTTTCAAATTATACAAACCCAGCCTGACCGAAAATTTACACAATTTAAGTTCACATAGATATAACTCTTGACTTTTGCACATTATAACAACCTAAAAATAAACATAAAGCTTACCATGATGCAGACATCGTTCGTTGTTGTTTATTTGTTTGGTTGGTAATGCTTAATCAACAAATGATATGAGATTGAATTAAAAACTTCGTCGTAGGCTTTTTCAAATCATGCTTTTTAACGTCGTCCACAGTTAGGGATATCACTCCGATTGTAACGTTTAACTGAAACGACCAAGTGTGATAAGGACGGTCCTTTTGATCTCCTGATTTTTCTTTTACACATTCACATCAAACATCTGATCTGATCTGATTACTGGGTGCGCTGCGCGTAGTTCGTATATCCCACCCAAAGTGGTCCAAATGGCGTACAGTTCACAGACGTGGCAAAAGTGGCTCAAACGCGGTATGACTCCGTTTTTCGACTACCTACGATTCTACGCCTAAAACAGCATTGTAACGGAACCCGGTATATACCGCATTTACCGTATAGTGCTGTTTATAGTACCCGGGTACTATATATGGCACTTAGGGTTTTACGAAAATAGAATTGAATCCATTTATAGTACCCGGGTACTATATATGGCACCTACGAAATCTGCTCTATAAGAAACTAACAATAGTATGTGAAGATCTTTGCTCAAATTACCAATTTGATGTAAAAAATAGGTTATGTACTGAAAGAATTGTGTATATAACCCATCCGTCTAGTATGTGTAGTCATTGTTTTGTTAGTGTATTTACAATAAACTCCTTCATTTTGGTGCCTCACAGACCCGGGATTGTTGTGTTGTTGTTGTGCACCAGCTACCACTACTACTACTACCTCTACCTCAACCACAACCTCGACCCCGACCACGACACTCGTCTCTCATCTCGTGTCTCGTCTCCCGCTCTCCCACTCACAACCCGCAGCTCCAAGCTCCTGTTTCCTCTGAGGGGAGTGATGAAAGAATTGTGTATATAACCCATCCGTCTAGTATTTATAGTCATTGTTTTGTTAGTGTATTTACAATAAACTCCTTCAGTACATACATCAGAACCTCTATGATTGCATTATCTACTGTTTTTCTTCATATAAACAAGGTTTACCAGCAAAAATACTGTATTTTTCCCACGTTTTGTATTTATAACAGCTCATTTCAGAATAAAAATCTGTCTCCATTTAAGTGCCGTTTATAGTACCCCGAGTACTATAAATAGGGGGTACTATAAACAGCACTATACGGTAGAGACCTGCACGGGCCGCCTTTTTCACGGCCCGGTCCGGCCCCGCCTGTCCGGAAAATCTAATTTTTGCGGCCCGGGCCCGGCCCGGTCCTTATGAAAATGCAATTTTTGTGGCTGGGCCTGGCTGAAATCCTCTAAAAATCCTCTGTAGGGCGACCAGGCCCGGCTCGTGCAGGTCTCTACTATACGGTAGCCGGCACAGTTGGTGTAGTGGTTTAGGTCGCATAGCCACTGTGCGCGACGTCGTGCGCTCATCCTCTCGGCGCGGCAAGTTTGTTGCCGCAAAGAGTTGGTCGTCAGCGCAAAGCTCCATCTAGGCCACCGAAAGCTGGTGACAGCGAGCAGGTAAAATGGGAACCAACCGGATCTGCCGTTGCACCGAAGCCGCTCCACAAAGCATGCCGCGTTGGAGAAGAAGATCTACGATCTCAGAAGCTGTCTGAGAAACCAACTATGCCGGGAGCTCTCTGGCCTATGGGACACCGGCGGCCGTCGGGAGCTGTCAGCAGTATGGCATCAACACGCCGGCCGCCCTCCTGGTGACCGGCACGGCACCAGCAGCATGGCTAGAAGAGGCGGGCAGTGAAAGAAGGGCAACGTCCAAGATGACGAATCACGGGGGTCGCGAAATGGACCACGAGTCTGATCGTAGGCCGTAAGGCCCCCGCAAGTTGGATCGGATCGGATACCGCATAATGCGTATTTTTTGGCACGCGGTATAGGTATGCGGATACGGTATTTTTGAAACCGCATACCTATACCGCATAATTTTGCTCAATTGCAGCTGGAACCTTGCCAAAATGCGTAAAATTTTGCGTAATTTTGTTTGCAAATAATATTGTCGACCATATTTAATTACTTTGTAGATGAATTGAAAAGTTTTTGAGTTGAAATTAAAGAAAAATCCAAGATGACGGTATTTCTATCTTGATTATCCTTTATTATTGTTTTCATTATCGATGTTTTATGGCTTTTGACGACGCAAAAGTAGCTCAAACATGCTAAATCTGACCTGACTAATACTCTTTGGCAGCACAGAGTTTGATAAACGCTAGTTTTTCTATCAAAACCTAATTTTAATCACTATGCGGTAACATATGGTATTATCCGGTTCGGTTCCTGGAATATGCGGTATGCGAGCCGCGTCGTTGGCTCAGTGGGTAGCTCGCTGCCTCTGAGTCACGGCGGCCCATGCATCCCTAGCGGTTGTAGTGGTTCATCCTCTCGGCGCGGCAAGTTTCTTGCTGCAAAGAGTTGGTCGTCGGCACAACGCTCCACCCAGGCCACCGAAAGCTGGTTACAGCGAGTAGGTAAAATGGGAACCAACTGGATCTGCCGTTGCACCGAAGCCGCTCCACAAAGCATGCCGCGTTGGGAAGAACATCTACGATGTCAGAAGCTGTCTGAGAAACCAACTATGCCGGGGAGCCCTCGGCCGTCGGGAGCTGTCAGCATCATGGCATCGACACGCCGGCCGCCCTCCTGGTGACCGGCACCCAGCAGCATGGCTAGGAGTGGCTGGCAGTGAAAGAAGGGCAACGTCCGAGATGACGAATCACGGGGAAGCGAAATGGACCTCGAGTCTGATCGCAGGCCGTAAGGCCCCCCGCACATCGGATCGGATCGATGCGGTATGCGGAATTTTACTATGCGGCTGCTTCCCTAATAATAACTCAGCAAAACATCAGGATTCACCAACTCAAACGCACTGCCTTTTTCCAATGACGTTTATAGCGAAATTTTTGTTTAAACTCTATTTACTGGCACCAAAACTATAAAAACTGAACTTTTCGACCTGATTTCTATTTTTAGGGTGCTCTCCAATCAGCTTAATCCTATATGTATTATTTTGTTTGTTCTATTTTTGTACTATATTGTACTATTTTGAGGGATATACTCACTTCTCCCCTAGGGACGGACGGGAGACCTAGCCTAGGGATTAATGGCGCGTATACAAATCGCCTTTCCAGAAAAACTGCAACGGTACGGACGTGCGGTACGCTGTGGTACACCTAGTTTGTCGATGTCATCGATGTTTTTCGACACCTCCTCGAAAGTAAGAAAGTAGGAAAATCGCACGTTACATCATCTCTGCAAAGTATTCCCCATCACAATAGGGAATATATGAATAACGTGGGTTTGTTGGTGTCAGTATCCAAGATGTAAAGAACAGGATATTAAATTTAGCTCCAAACCCCAACTAGCCAACAAACCAACCCCGCGCAAAGGCAATCGCTACGGCACTGCTGAATGCGTCTGAGTCGTGTGCATCTTGTTTTGCGCTTATGGCTCACTAACGCCAGTTGTTTTCTGTTCTACGGATCGATTCTAGGTCAAAATGATCCCGACATGGAATAAAGGTCCCAACCACCCAGATGGCCAAAGCTACTGTAATCTTATATGTACTGGCAGCCGGTAAAAAGACCTCCCAGCTTTAGCCAAACAGGGAGCAGATCTGCCCCTTTCCTTTCGTCCTGCCTACCCTCGCCACATATAATCCCCAAGATTCTTCGCTCCAACACCCTGCTACCATGGATCCAGCATTGGCAACAGAGTCCCAGAGCTCGGTCATACCACTACCGACGTGCCCCATTCCGCGAGGACCGACTTGACACACTGCCCCGTACAGCCAGGTTGCCTTCACAAGGCCTTCGCGTTTTCCCCATCGCTCAATGGCTCCACCGCCTTAGCCGTACCCCCTCCCTTCTCTGCAGTAGCGTACCCAGGGGGTGTAGGGTGGGTGCACCGTCTTTGTGGTTGAGGTAGGAAGGAAAAATTAGGCATAAATAAGAGAAACAATAAATTATGACCTGTACTTGTTAATTTTACTCCCAGAATACCGTTTAAACGTGTTTTTGACGGCTAATTTTGCAATAATTTCTTGCCCTGGACCAACCAGGCAGTTTCAAAATTTTACACCCCTTTGCAAAATCCTGTGTACGCCACTGGTTCTCTGTACCTGTGGTAAACTTGAAACCATCGGCCACTGCTGACATGAACTGCCTGATTGACTTCCTGGCCTGCATCCACCGCATCTAACTCAACACCTCCATATCCTCTCCTCACTCCCTTCCTCTCATCCTATACCAGGTACTCAGTCATACAGCCACGTTGCAGCTGTTGGCCTGGTATCAGCAGCTAATCGCATCGCAGTTGACTAGCGCGAAAAAAGTCAAACTAAAACTTTTCTGTAGCTAAGGTAACTGTCCACTTGCGGTCTAATGTACGTCTCTGCCTACTCTGGTAGCACGCAGTAATTAGTTGTTGGTGTGTAAAAATAATCTGGAGGTCAAAAGCAGTTGTTTGATACCACATTCAGTCACATTTTTTAAAGACTTACAATTTGGGTGCACAAGTTTTACAGGACTTGACGTTACTCGAAAACGTGTAATCTGGGGTAGAGAGCTGAATATAGCATGCAATAATTAAGTGTTAGTGTGTAAAAATAATCAGGAGATCAAGCGCAGTCGTTCGATGCCACGTTTGGTCATTTTTTTGATAAAAATTTACAATCGGAGTGATCTCCCCATATATTCAGCTCTACCCCAGATTACGCGTTTTTGTCCTGTGGTCATACATGAGCCGGGGGTTGAGGGGATTACCCCTCCCCACCCCCTCCTGGAGGCAGAAAATTTTCGCTTTTTAGGCGTTTTTTTGGACTTTTCCGGGACCTTTTTACGTTTAAAAATTTGAGATTCTTAAATTAAAATTTGTTCTGTAGCTCAGGCTGCGTAATTATTTTTTGTGCAACGAACTTGGTTTTCTCTGTTTTATCCTTGAATAATTAAATGATATTAGTTAGAAATAGCCAAAAATGTAGCTTTTTAGACACTCCAAATCGGGTTTTACTGGTTAAATTTTGCTTAATTATAATTTTTGTGCCGAAAACACTCAAATTTTACTGTCTTACTCTAAAGACATCTCATAACTGATCTTTGCTGACAGATTAGATATAGATAATAATAAACTGCTGTGTATAAATAAATACCTTGCAAATTCAACACCTTTGAATCCACCTGCTTTTCATGCCAGTACTACAAAAGTTTGCATTCAAAAAGGGCTTTTATTGTTGTTTTATGCGTTGGTACGTTTGTGGTTGTGTTTGTTTTTGTTTAGCCCATAATGTTCAGCAAAAGCGATACTGCTCAGACTACTCGTTCCCTTGTGCACAAAGTATACAGATAGGCAGAAAGTAAGTGGCTTTAGAACTGTTGTTACAGGAGATTGGCAGCATGTTGGAGTACCTGGAAGGTCCGTACACATCCAACGCTCAGCTCTCGGCAGCCCGTTACTTCCGCAAGTTGTTTTCCAGCGACACCGCCTTGACACAGAAGGTGCGCTGCAGCGATCGTCTCGCCGCCGCTCTGGTCACTTGTCTTCAGCGCTGGGACCTCACTGAACTGCAGGTGTGCACTGAGCGCCTGTCTGTTTGCATGTGTGTCAGTTTCAGCTAGATGCTGCCTGGGCACTCACCAATGTTCTTTGCGGCGACAGTCAACAAACTCACGTGGTGGTGCGTGCTGGTGCAGTCGAACGTCTGCTCAGTCTGGCTAGGGAAAGCACTCAGGTACTGTACCTACGTTTACGTAGAGTGGCCTCGTTTTTATAGCAGCACACCAAGATTTCAGACAGAACTGCGTGATCAGGCCATTTGGGCTTTGAGCAACATAGCCGGTGACTGTATGGAATGCAAGGGCACCTTGATCGACACTGGCTTTCTCCCTATTCTGCTCTCGGTGATCCGAACGGAAGCCTGCAACCCGAGCAACTTCTGTTTAAGTAATTTTCTATTTGTCTCTTTGTCTCCTGCCTGCTGACACACAGCTCTTTTTGCAGTTACTGGAGGCAACAAAGGATCTTCGTTGAAAACAGCTGTGTGGGCGTTGTCTAATCTCTCGCGAGGAAGACCGTATGTAGTCAAGTTTGATCACCTGAAATCCGGGCTTCCAACCTTATCTGCTATAATCAGTTCTAACCTCTTTTCTCATGACACCGACTTGTTGGCTGATGCCTGCTGGACCGTAGCTTACATGGCAGACGGCACCAATTCGCAGGTACGCACTAATCGCCGAACCACCTACATGAATGTGGAAATTTTAAAAATCCGCTAAATGCCACAGGCAGACGATTCGGTATTAGGACATTACTCTCCCAGTCCCAAAACTACCGGCTTAAATTCATGCCTGTTCAGGTTTAGCCTCTTAATCAAAGGAAAGTGCTAACGTGGATTGTGAATACATACAGTAATGTACTGTAGGTACGTACCGTATAGTGCTGTTTATAGTACCCGGGTACTATATATGGCACTTAGGGTTTTGAGGAAAGAAAATTGAATCCATTTATAGTACCCGGGTACTATATATGGCACCTACGAAATCTGCTCTATAAGAAACTAACAATAGTTAACTAACAATAGTTAAATAACGAATTGATGTAAAAAAATAGGTTTATGTACATACATCAGAACCTCTATGATTGCATTATCTACTGTTTTCCTTCATACAAACAAGGTTTTACACCAAAAATACTGTATTTTTCGCACGTTTTGTATTTATAACAGCTCATTTCAGAATAAAAATCTGTCTCCATTTATAGTACCCCGGGTACTATAAATAGGGGGGTACTATAAACAGCACTATACGGTAGATGTTGTACGTCAGTATTTTCAGGTGCAGTCTGTACTCGACTCAGGAGTGACGTCTGCGCTCGTTTCTGCTCTGGGATCGGCATCAGACCGATTTGCCGCGGGCGCATTGCGTGCAATTGGAAATCTGGTGACCGGCAATGACCTGCAAACTCAGCAAGTGCTGGACCTTTCTGTCATGCCTCAGCTGTTGAAGTTGCTCTCGTAAGTTTGCCTTTATTCCGCCGCCACCCAGACAGACAGACAGACGACACTTGCAGGCACGACAAGTGTGGAATTCGTCGGGAAGCGGCCTGGGCACTGAGCAACATAACGGCTGGCACGGAACCTCAAGTGGACAGTGTGCTCAGAGAGGAAGGAATGATAGAACGCCTGTTGCATTGCGTCTACACAGGTGTGTAGTACTGTACGACGTTAAGCAGGTTAGAGTTGAGACTTCAGACGACAACAAGGTGCAAAAGGAAGTTGTGTGGACGGTCTGCAACGCCGCCACCGGAGGTTCGGTCCAGCATTGCATGGCGCTGATCGATTGGGGTGTGTTGAGCGCACTCAACCATTCGCTCGGCCAGTTCTCTAGCGAACCGCGACTCTGCGACGCCATCTTGTCTGCGCTGGACGCGCTGCTCGATAATTGTCCGCGACAGGCAGTTGTGCACGCACTGGCTCTGCTGAAGAGCGGAGACTTTCTGGGTGCCATTCGAAAGATTCAGCAGCTGCACGCCGACCACCCAGTAGTTGAACATGCCGAAAGTTTTTCTCACAAACACTTTGACTCGCTGCCGCCAGCACAACCTCGACTCGTTCACTTCGAAATTGTCAGGTGCAACGCTTGACTCTCTCTCTCTGACTGTTTTCTACGCTCAGTTTTATGCACTCCAACTCTGTACTGTACTTATCGAAAGTGTCTTCAGTTTTATCCCTACTCTTCTTGCATTTCCTTTGAATAAAGTTTTGAAAATTGCCCGATCCTTTTCCAATTTTGAAACATAAGCATTGTCAAATACGGTGAGGGTTGTGCTGCTCACAGTACACATGCATATTGTAGAGTACAGGCTCGGGTGTCCACTGGTTTCAACAACAACAAACTAAACACTTCAATAAGACTTCTAGTGATTCATTCAAAGCACGAAAAACTCATAAATGAAACTAGATTTCCACGTCCTCTACCGATCGCATATAACAGATGCAGCTTAAACTTACAACAAAAGGTACATGCAAGCCTGAATAAGCCGTAAACCGCAAAACTTACACTTGGCAGGTAAGGGCAACCATTTTTAATAATTCGCTCTACCACAACGAAAATACGCTAAAACGGCCGATAGCATGACCGGATATGACAATTTAAGGAAAAAACCGCATTCGATTTCATGAAGAATTAGAGACATGCGGTTTAGAAGAGCCCGGTGGGTGAGCCGCGCAGTTTAGTATTTAGCTTTTGGTCGCATGTTCGAACGGGGATGACACTTCCTCCCATCAATAACCGAACACAAAAAATAAGAATTTGTGCTTGAAGCTGTGAAAACAGTTTTCGGACCATATTTTGGTTCATCACGACTCGTTTTTATCCACTAACACAAGATGAACGTGTACAGTCAAACCTCCACATGTACAACACCTCCGAAAGTGCACGCTTTTCTAGGTACCGAAATATACGCTATCTATAACATTAAGACACACCGCTATAAGTGCAACACCTCCATATGTGCAACTGCAACCTTAAATCATGGCACCGGCCAATCTACATGTAAGCTCGAGAAAGGGGTGGACTGTTTTGGCCCATACTGTATAACAATACGTATTTTTTATAGAACTGGACATCCGATTGATGCGGTGAAATTCGCTCAGATTTCGGCATAAAGCATCAGCTTCCAGCATGAAAAAGATAAAAATTACTTGGAGCTGTGAAGCTGGAGAGCAAAAGAGAGTTGATATTCTGAAAGTATTTTAGTATTGATTGCATTGCAGGTTATCTCTGGCTCTCTAGGCACCTTCGACAGGAAGAAATTGATCCACATTTGCATGTCATGCCAATAAATCGATGGTTGAAGGGTCATTTTCAAAGGTGCACAGCTCCCAAACAAAGCCGAATCGGTGGGTTTGCAAGTAGGGCTTGTTACAGCTTTATAAGGTCAACTTATGCTGAAAATATGAGCGCCTCAGCTTGTTGCCACACAACCACTTCTGTCAATTAAATGGAGACTACTTTTTCTGGTCCCCCAACTTTAATTTTGTAATCCCATGCAACAATATGTTATTAGCGGTACAAATATTGATGCAGTCCATCAGGTTAATGATTTAGGGGTTCTGATTTCTGTTGATCGTTTTTGTAACCCTACCTTCTCCACGCATTGCACTCAAATCGCTTCTAAGGCTTCCAGGAAAATGAATAATACGCAAGGCCTTTACTAACAGAAACATCGATTTTATGATCAAAATGTATCTCCTTAGGACAGACCGTCTAAAGTCGGATTTTCTAACCGTGGCTAACCGGCAGCAAATTTGCGACGGATAGAAACACGACTTTCGGTGGGCGTCAAATTTGTCCGACGGTAAGCTTTCGGGCCTCTGACGGGGCGGAGCCTCGATCGATTGACTAAATCGGTTCCTTACTTCGAGATTTGACTTTATACGGGACATGTTTGTTGCTTCTCCTAACCGCTTCCTAACCGTGCATTTGGCAAACCGTGCTTTCTCCTAACTGCTTCCTAACCGTGCAGTTTGGCAAGCGTTCAAGTGGGCGTGGTGACGGTAAGGATTTAGTACCAGCCCACAAATGGGCGGGGGGTGGACGGTAAGCATTTTCGAAATTGCAAAGTCGGAAACTACTTACCGGCAGGAAACTACTCCAATTGGAGTAGGGTCAACGCCAACCGGTTACAATGCATTCGTAAGACCCCAATTGGAGTATGCATCTCCTGTTTGGAATCCATTTCTTAAGCAAGATATACGTATTATTGAAGGGGTTCAACGAAATTTTACACTGAGGCTACCAGGCATGGCTGATTACCGTGGTAGGTACATGGATAGGCTCGAGATGTTGGGTATAGAAACACTTGAATATAGAAGATTGATCATTGACTTGCAGTATCTGTTTCGTATTCTTAACGATCAGATTGATATCGAGATGGAAAAGTTTTTCTGCAAGTAGTACTGTCACTCGCGGTAGTAGTATTAAGTTTTTTATCCCTGCACTCCAGCGTAATCTGAACTGTCGTAGAAACTTCTTTGCCCTAAGAGTTTTGAGACCTTGGAACTCGCTTGATAATGAAACTGTAACTGCCAAGGATTTGAATAATTTTACAAAACTTGTTAAACAGGCGGACCTAACAGAATTTTTACAATTTGTTGATTAGGCTTCAGTTCGCAAGGGCTATTACACGCCTGCCGACCCTGTCCACTCGTGTATTCAGTGTACTTGGGAGGCGAATAAACTTAATAAATCACTTCTTTCTAAATATGGCAATTTTCATGTATCCAGCCGTCCTGTAGTGTGTTTGAAAGAGCAAAGAATTCTGTATAAACGTGCCCAGTTTTAAGGTGCTAGCTTGAAAGCTGCAAATTTGGCAGCAGTTGAACGAGAGAGCGGAGAAGATAAATTAGCGAGATCCGCAACAGGCCCCTTCTTCAAACCATTATTCCGGTTTGGGAGGGCTGAGAACGAAACCCTTCCGGCTGTGGAAGTATTATAATAGGGCAATTAAAGTCAGCCAATAAAATAGGGTAGTTAAAAAAGTTCCATCCATCACTCCAATAACCCCTTGATGCAGACCGAGGACAACTAACTTCATGGGGACAAGGCTTCGCAGTTGTCCCGACGGGGACACGGCCGGGGACAAGCCCAGGACAACTCAGGGGACAAGGTGGGGGTTGTCCCGGGACAAGACAAGGGTTGTCCCGACTGGTTCCATACTTGTCCCCAAGCGATGGGGACAAGTATGGAACCAGTCGGGACAACCCTTGTCTTGTCCCGACTTGTTCCATACTTGTCCCGATGGGGACAAGTATGGAACTAGTCGGGACAAGCCCTGAAATGTGGGGACAAGTTAAAAATTAAAACTTGGTGTGCAAATGGCCCACTGTTTTCCAGGAAAGATGCATTTTCATTACTGAGCGCGCCAATGGATCAGCATTCCGCCAAAAGGACTTTGGACGAAATGCGTCAAGGATGGAGGAGTGTGCTAGGGCCGTGCATTTCTGCAAGCGTATAAGAGATGGGCTGTGTAGAGAAGAGGCCGGCCGGCATACGCTAAGAGTGGCTGAAAAACGACAATTGAAAAGCAAGGTCATGCGTTGGCAATTTTGTCCCTGAGAGGTGTGATTTTATCGCAAACGACATGTTCGGGGTCAACCACCTGCGCACGATGAAGTTCCGCATGACCGCTTTAGCTGGTAGCCAGTCTGGGACCACTCTTAAAGTCTACCTAAGCATACTTGCAGGCATAGTTGAAATGGTTCGCGCGGAGGAAGGGGGTCCTAGGTGCTACAGTGTGGCCGGTTTCCCCTCTGCTGACATGCTCTTGACGCACTTGCCGAAGATAGTGCCGGTGCGGCCCAAAGCGCCAAACGACAACAACGAGGCCGTGGTCGGACCTGATGAGGAGAGCATCGAAGCCATCAGGCTGAATAACTCGAGAGCCCACGTTCCCTGCAGAATGATCAAGCAATACCGATGCGTTGTGCACAGAAATGAGTGCAAAACTGTCTTCTCTTGTTGGCTCTGCAGGCGACCCATCTGTCTAGGTAGCTTTCTATATTTTTGACCGAAGTAACGCCAACAGTTTTCAGAAACGTGCTGGGCGCGGTACCACAATGTTGCCGGTGACTACACCTGGCTGGACAACTCTCTTAAAAGCAGAATCATGCGCAAATCTGCACCGGGCACAACTCCCATTTGATCTCGGTCCATGCTTTTTTACTTGTTTTCGGCTGGCCGACATGTACTTCTCTGTTGAATTTTCGTTGGTGGCTGTATTGTATATGATATTGATTGTGTATTTCATTTTATGTGTTGTAATGTGCTGTGCGATTCCCAGTGATTTCCGATTGTTAGTGCCATCTGACATTTGCCGACCACATAATAATCCTGTGCGTGCTTTAATTGTCGTCAATACTCCGGTTGTTGGCAGTTTGTGTCTCATAAATAGTGCTATCTGAAGAGAACTTGTGGATTTACGCCTATAAAACACACTTAGGCTTAGACAACGTAAGACACCAAGAAAAGCCGTGAATTAACTTTCCCTGACTGTTGCGGACTCCCTTGATTCTTCTACACAAGTCCGCAGGGCGTGCTTTAATTGCCGTCAATACTCCGGTTGTTGGCTGTTTGTGTCTCATAAATAGTGCTATCTGAAGAGAACTGGTGGATTTACGCCTATAAAACACATGTAGGCAACGTAAGACACCAAGAAAAGCCGTGAATTAACTTGTCCCTGACTGTTGCGATTCCCAGTGACTCATCCTTCTGTCAGTGATTCTCCTGAGCGTGCTTTAATTGCCGTCAATACTCCGGTTCTTGGCTGTTTGTGTCTCATAAATTGTGCTATCTGAAGAGAACTGGTGGATTTACACCTATAAAACGCACTTATGGAACTTAAGACACCAAGAAATGCCGTGAATTAACTTGTCCCTGACTGTTGGGGACAACCTTGATTCTTCTAGACATGTCCCCAGGACAAGAATTCTTCTAGACATGTCCCCCAGGACAAGAAGAAGTCCCCACCAGGGGGACAAGAAGAAGTCCCCTGATTTTCGGTGACGTGACATGTTTCAGTTGTCCCCGAGATGTCCCGCGGGACAAGGAAAACATGTCCCCGAGTCGGAGGTATACTGTATTTTGGACCCATGGATACGGTAGAATTGGAGGGGGTTGTCCCCACTTTCGGGGACAAGTCTGGAGCAAAAGCTCCACGGTCTGCATCAAAGGGATAAGGCAGCCAGCCTGACATTTTTTGGCAAGAACTCAAAGTTGCTAGCCAGATACTCCTCCTTGATGTATTCTAAATAATGATATAATACGAACAGACAACCAGTTTCCACGCATTTTCCAGCAGTTTTGGCCACACCTCCATAGTGGGGCAACACCTCCACAAGATAAATAATGCAACGAAAATTTGGGATATAGCGTGTTGCCTCCTATGGAGGTTTGTTTGACTGTACAGTACAGTGTATATAGCAGGTAATACAACTTAAAAATCACAGCATATTATGTACAACGTGAGTAAACTTTTCTATAGCCATTTCAATATCGTCCGCTGTGACGTCGCAGTGGGTCACAAGCCTAATGCAGTTTTTCGAGAGCGGTTCTGCCAAAACTGATGCGAAGCCATTGTCTTCTGCCTACGAACACCGTACTGTATATTTAGGAGCTACCGGGATTGATATGCAACATTCGTAGATAATATGGGTATCCCGATCTTCACCATTCTAAATTATAAAAAACTCACCGTTTAACCGTTTAGCCACTGCACGTATGCAATATGCAGCATGTGTCTGGTACCTACACTACGCAAGTAGTAGGGATGGCCAAAGCACGTTCGCGCGGCGCGGAATAGAAAATACAAAATCACAGCCAAAAAGTGGTCCAAAACCGTTTTTGCAACTTCAAGCGCAAATGCTTTTTTTGTGTTCCGTTATTGATAGGGGGATGTGATGTATTTATATGAAACAGAGTGTGAGCTATCGAATAAGATGCATTTTGAATCATAATTCGGCCGTTAAAGGGCATTTTCCTCTCGAAAACTGAATTCGTCGTTTTTCAATGGCCATTTTCTGCTAAAAGGAGAGTTGATTCAAATTTTGTTCAACCGGATTTAAAATCAGCGCAACTCGTTACCTATATACCACCGCTTTTTTCTTTCCGCACTTCGGCATGTTCCCCACAAATTTGATTCTTTCTTAACTACTGAAAATGGGCATTTTCGTGGATTTTTTTCATGTTCCTCGTTCTTGTGAAAAAACGACGAATTCGGCGCAAGATGTTCAATCGGTTCCGTGTTCAGTAGACTTCAGACTTTCGAATGATATAAGAATTTGCTCTCTGCTCTTTGCCGTTAACCCCACAAATGGTGTTGAAGTTTCTGTAACCCTTAATTTTTGCCATTTCAGGCTTTTATTGTACCCAACACTTGCAATCATACTTTTTCGCATTAATTTAGCTGGGCGACGAATATTCACATCGTTCTAGTAGATTTTAAACAATCAAGTTGGTTTCACTTTCGTAACTCGCGCCATAGAAAATCAGCCACCGCTGTGACGGCGACCAAGTTATAAACACTAATTTACGCGATTTTACCCACGCGGCTGTTTTGAACCCGCATTTCTCCGATTCTTCATGAAATTAAGTGCGGTTTTTTGCGTAAATAATCGCATCCGGTCATGCTATTGCCGTTTTAGCATAAATTTTTGCTTGTAGCGCGAGTTATTCAAATCTGTTGCCCATATTTTAAAATGGTACCAAGTGCGCCATACAAAAGTTCTTCTCAGACGGACGCTTTTAGATCGCATTTTTCTAATTTTTCATGGAATTAAGCGCGGTTTTTTGTGTAAATTATCGCATCCGGTCATGTTATCGGCGGTTTTAGCATAATTGTTTTGCTGTAGCGTGAATTTTTGAAAACCATTGGCCATATCTACAAAGTAGTAAGCATTCATGGGCTGGAAAAAAGGATTGGGGGTAGTCAAAATCCGAAAATTTTGGGGTGGGCCTGCCGGTTTGGGGGGTCGTGGCGATTTTGGTGGGTGGGGTCAGGAACAAAAGTCGGCTTCAGATGGGTGGGTGGGGTCGTTTGGGGGGTCGAGCCCAAGTTTGGGGGGGGGGTGGGAAAAAACCCACATCCCCGGTCCATGTATGGTAGTAAGAGCTTTGAGCCAATTGAACAAAACTTTGACTTTTAGGCAGAGCACAATTATTATTAAAATACTCACACACACACCCAAAGAAACTCCTATAAAGTTTCTAATTTACTTTCAAAGCAGCGCACACCGTCGAGGCCTCCTTGAATGTTTCCAACAGGATTATGTTAGTTTCTACAATTTTCTCGTCGACTCTGATAATACTGGGCTCTACTGAATTGATTCCTAAAACCGTCCACAATTTCTGCCACAGACATGCAAATTGAGAAATCAAAGTTGATGTAAAACAAGCTGAGAAACATGCAGTGCGGAAAAATAAAAAATATGTAGAAATAATAACCTTGCGAAAGTCTCTTGGCGTTCAGGTGGTCAATTTTCAGTCGTTCTTCGGCCGTCTCAAGAGCAACAAGTCCAGCAGCAGCCAGAACACCAACTTGGCGCATTGCACCTCCCAGGGCTTTTCGTGCCCAAGTCGCCCTGGCAACAACAGCCACGATTAGGTAACCTAATTATGTACAGATAACCTGAAACTTACTGTTTGATAAATTGGCTAGAACCACCGATTATAGAGCCAACAGGTGCGCCGAGACCCTTCGATAAACACATGCAGACAGAATGCACTGGTTGACATAGCTGTTGTAGAGAGTACCCACTGGCCACGGATGCATTGTACAGACGAGCCCCGTCCAAGTGCACTTTTATTTCGTTTTCGTCTGCCAGTCGTCGCACCTGACTTTGACAATTTCTTCAACATTTACGTACGTATGTTGCAGTAAAACATATGCGATTCGCGCGGGTTTTACTGCAACATACAGTATAAAGCTAAGCTGTTCCATGTTACCTAAAAAAATACATGTACATGTACCTGGTTGAGGTAATCCATAGACAAAAGCCTGCCGCCACACGAATTGTGAGTGTTTTCCAAGCAGATCAAGTCAGTAGAAGAACAGTGAAAATCGGATCTGTCTCGAATTGCTTCTGCTATTTTATCGATCGGTATGGAACCGTCACTGGCGTTCTCAATACAGTACGCACCGACCCCTGCTAACTGTACAGTTGGTTAGCAAAAACAGCGCCACTGTACAAACCTGCGCATAGGATGCCTGCTCATATTTGTGAATGTGCTGAAGATTTCCTACTATTATTTCACCACCTCGACGTGAACAGTGCACCATTACTGAAAATTATGCTTTGCATGACACAGACTGCTTTACAAACAAGAACAGAAATTTAGTGCTAGTTCTAAACTATTGCCCTAATACAGTCAGGCACTTTACGCCGTTTATGGTACTGGCACCATTATAATATGGTACCCACCCAATACCCTAGGACCGACCATCGTATTTCAGTGAACATTCTGTTAGAATGGCGAAAAATTATATTCTTTTATTTCAGATAAGAATAATGAAATCAAATTACTGGCGTGCTTTGCTTCTTAGGAAAGCAGCCTTCTAAGAAATCATTGCACAAGTCCTGCTATTAGCTGATTGCTATTGCTGATTGTCTTGCCGCAAAAAAAGCTTTCCAAAAAGCAAATGGATCTATTAACTTTGAAGATTTTTAAGGTTCAAACCAGTATTGGGGCCAAAACACCAAAACTTTTATAACGCGAAATCGCTTATCGGACATTTGGCCGGTGTGCTTGGAAGGGATAATCAATACCTAAAAAAACAGCTCAACACACCCAGTACCAGTTCCGCAAAAGAATGTTAGGCAAAACGCACTTGCAATCAGATTAGCCATCGAACCACTGGGCACAAAGAGTGCCGCTTCCATTCCAAAAAGCTGAGCACAACACCTCTCCAGCTCTGCAAGTAGGATCTTGCACGTCAAAGCAGTGCGGCCGCTAACTACGCAAAAGTAACCGTTGACAGTGGGATCCTCTTTGAACACGTCGTCTCCAACAACTGCTGCTGCCATGGCTTCTCTCATCCGCTCAGACGGTTTAGTTACCGTGTCCGATCGAAGATCGATCACTTTTGCAGAGCACATGGTTCGATAATACTGCCGCGCTACTAAACGGCAGTTACGACCAACTGCAGCAAACATTTCTGAAGGCAAACGGCGCTCTCGTGTAAATGTAAACAAAGACAGATAAGAAAAAGTATGGATTTATTTTCTGAGATTACCACAAATCGTCGGCAATATCGATGTATGTAGGTAGGGCAATTATATTTACTATGTACACTTAAGTAACAAGGTAGATATTAACAAGAAAACAAACAACGGGTTCAGATCAAAAAGGCAACCTCACGGTATATAGACTGGGTGCAATACAAATCTCATTGCTTGCAGTTTGCATTATATTCTAAGACCGCCTGAGATTCTGAAGTCTGTCCACTGCCAGCCAAACAGACACAGAAGAAGTACCATTTTGAGGAGAACACAGAAAGCTTCCAATCACTGATCGGCAAAGCACCATCACATGTGTCGTTTATATTGGCTGTTGTATGGCGGGGGCGGACTGATATCATCAAAACACGTTGTCGACGATGACGACGGCGTCCTCCAATTGGCGTAGTTACTGAAACCAGCCCTGCTAGTCAAAACACCAACCAGCCCATGCAATCAGGCAATGGTAGTGGCTCATACTAATAGAGATGGCTCGGTAGGGTGCCGATTAGAGATAGAACAATATCGGAAAACCCAATACCCAATGTTTTTTAAACGGAGTCCAAAAATTTTGGAATTTGTGGAAGGGCTAATTTTGAAGCCTATAAAATTCGATTTCATTGTCAAAAAAACATTGTGAAACCAGCTAGAGAATTATTTTAACAAGGGAAATGGGCTGAAGATTTTGTTTTCTTTATAAAATTTGTGCTGCAAAAGTGAATCACAATGTCAATATGTGGAAAAAGCCTACAGTGTGTTCTGAGATTAAATTTTTGTGTCTCCGTTTTGACGGCAAGCTGATACTGCTCTGCTGGTCTATTCAGCTAATTTCTGTCCAATATGAACAGAAAACTATCTTGTCCTATGTATTCTTCCTTTCCTCTTTACATAAAAATAGACAAATCAGAGAATCAAGTCAGTTTTCACAGATCCATAATCATCATAATACCATATGCCTGTAATCAAGCATTTTATTCAACGAAAAACCCTTTCGGAATAGCAAAGTTTCAAATAAAATCTGCAAAAAGCCAAAAAAAATTTTAAAAAATTTATAGTGTAAAATATTATTGGGTAAAAACCCCGGCCATTGCGAACAATCTGCTTCAGGTGGGTGACCACTACCGAAAGCGCAGTACTCTCCAATCCAAGGTATAAATGGGCACCTGGAATCTCTCTTTGGAGTAGTGGCGTTGAGTCGCCTGTAGGTGTGGTCGTAGGTATCAGTCATAAAAGCGCTGACCCGTCTATGTCGAGGCGTTGTACTGTTGCTGGCATGACTCATACTGAAACTTGAATCAGATTATTCGGCCCTGGTCGTTCTGCAAAAGACGGCGAGAACGCACTAATCAGCTCCGCTGTATGGCTCGGTGTTTCTGAAGAGGTCACGCAGACACGTTGCCAGCAGGATAGTAGGAATAGTGAGTAATAGACAGACACCCAAACTTGCCCAGAATGCATTCTGAATCGGTGGCATTAATCGCACAGTCAGTCACTCTTCAAACAAACACTTACGAAAGGGTGCAGGCTACTCTCGCAGGCGGCGTGTACGGCCGCCGACGCAATCTGTTTGAGCGGAACACAACTTGTTATGTTCTTTTCCATCTGCAACACAGAGACGTGCGTATATACGCAAATACAAACCAATTTAAGTGAGTATCCATAAAACAACGCTCTCAGAGCGGGGGAAGGGTGATTGGGAAAAGTCTGCCTAAGCTAGTCTCAAATAGCCATTTTGATATATTACTGTTAAACTGTTTCTGGTTTCACTAGTTAGGCGTATGCCGTCTACGGTTTCCAGGATAGATGAAACAGGTCATCCACCGAAGGGGTTGGGGTCTACTAAGCCCGGTCGGCGGGTCAGGCCCAAGTCGGTGTGAGGCAGACACCTCCTTACATGAACTGTTTTCAGGCTCTCAAATACAACCTTAAATTATTGTCGGGTGCATGTCAATTAATCTTTTAGGGCAAATCGTGTTCAAAGCGTCAGTAGGTGGGAGGAGTTTTTAACGTTGCAGTTTATGGACGGCCATTTGATCGCAGAGAGAAAAGCAGTAGCACATGCTATCACCTGACGTCTGGAACGAGGCGATACTATTCACAAGATGGTATCGGTACGATAATTGACCGCATCAGAAGGTTGAAGCGGTAGCACAACATAGATAGTGAAAGAATACGATTAAATACAGTAGATTCTATCATGATTCATCATTGTTTGTTTGTTTGTTTGACTGTGAGTAATATTGTTGTGTTGTCTTACTGGAATGAAGAATGACTATTGTACCGTACATGATTCTGGTATTCTGTGTGTGTGTATTTGTGTTTTCTACGTGCGGTCTTCTCACTTTGTGTGTCTGTGTCCCTGTGCATTACTAAAGTCTGTTCAAAAATCTTTGGCGCTGGGTACATCCGGCAGTGTCCCGAATTTATGCGTGGTGTGAAGCCCATACATGTATATATGGATCTGTTCCTCTCATCAACGAGACTACTATACTGTTCTCGAAATTTGCATATTGAACTTTAGTTAGAAGCAAGAAGCCTGACAAAAAAATCGACTTTTTTGGCAAAGCCCCAATTTTTGTGCCGATACCAGATTCGCATTCCCCAACCCTCAGGCATCTCGAAAATACTACCATATATGGATCTACGATCAACCCTACCAAAGTTACACTCGATTTTCTAACGCTGACAAGCGGTCAAAATTTTGTTCTCCCATAGTTAAGCACAATACTTCATTCAAGATCGAACACATGGGGGTTTTTTCCTTCCAACCAATTTCAGCTTCACGTTTCTATATTATTTCGGACCTGCTGAATCCAGCGGTCACATTGGTTTAGCTCTCCGACTTCGATTTATGCTAGAAATTTGACCTCGAAGTTAGGGTGTCCACCTGAATTTCAGAAAGGCATAGCCCAACGTATCTTGTGTGGCCCTGGTCGAAACCTCATACATGTATATATGGATCTGTTCCGCTCATCAACGAGATTACTATACTGTTCTCGAAATTTGCATATTGTACTTTGCTGAGAAGAAAGGGGCCTGACAAAAAAATCGACTTTTTTGGCAAAGCGCCAATTTTTGTGCCGATACCAAATTCGCATTCCCCAACCTTCAGGCATCTCGAAAATACTACCATATATGGGTCTACGATCAACCCTGCCAAAGTTACACTCGATTTTCTAACACTGACAAGCGGTCAAAATTTTGCTCTCCCATAGTTAAGCACAAAAATTCATTCAAGATCGAACACATGGGGTTTTTTTTCCTCCAACCAATTTCAGCTTCACGGTTCTATATTATTTCGGACATGTTGAATCCAGCGGTCACACTGGTTTTGCTCTACGACTTTGATTTTTGCTAGAAATTTGACCTCGAAGTTAGGGTGTCCACCTGAATTTCAGAAAGTGTTGTTGTCTTGTTGGCATTAGAAAATCGACTGTAGCTCTGGTAGAGTTGATCATAGACCCATATGTAGTAGTATTTTCGAGATGCCTGAAGGTTGAGGAATCCGAATCTGGTATTGGCACAAAAATTGGCGCTTTGCCAAAAAAGTCGATTTTTTTGTCAGGCCCCTTTCTCCTAAGCAAAGTATAATATGCAAATTTCGAGAACAGTATAGTAATCTCGTTGATGAGAGGAACAGATCCATATATACATGTATGAGGTTTCGACCAGGGCCACACAAGATACGTTGGGCTATGCCTTTCTGAAATTCAGGTGGACACCCTAACTTCGAGGTCAAATTTCTAGCAAAAATCAAAGTCGGAGAGCAAAACCAGTGTGACCGCTGGATTCAGCATATCCGAAATAATATAGAAACGTGAAGCTGAAATTGGTTGGAAGGAAAAAACCCCCATGTGTTCGATCTTGAATGAATTTTTGTGCTTAACTATGGAAGAGCAAAATTTTGACCGCTTGTCGGCGTTAGAAACTCGAGTGTAACTTTGGTACGGTTGATCGTAGATCCATATATGGTAGTATTTTCGAGATGCCTGAAGGTTGGGGAATGCGAATCTGGTATCGGCACAAAAATTGGCGCTTTGCCAAAAAGGTCGATTTTTTTGTCAGGCTTCTAGCTTCTAACTAAAGTTCAATATGCAAATTTCGAGAACAGTACAGTAGTCTCGTTGATGAGAGGAACAGATCCATATGTACATGTATGGGGTTCACACCACGCATAAATTCGGGACACTGCCGGATGTACCCAGCGCCAAAGATTTTTGAACAGACTTTAGTAAAAACTTTGCAATAGGTACGTAGAGAGAGGGGTAGAGGATGTGGCAGACAAACTGACCGAGGTTTCCACGTGAGCCATGTAGATGTCGATGTAGTTCTTAAAGTGGCTGGACACCTGCAGAGCCACCGCACTCACTTGACCGGTCAGGTTGTTGCTGAGCAAGGCCTGTGCGTGTTTCAGCACCAACAACAAGTTAGGAATCTCCTGCGTCAGATTTGGCAGTCGTGCATTCAGCGCAGTCAGGTCGTTGACCAGCGCGGTGAGATTGCGTCGAAGGGGCGCGGCACTCTCGATGTCCAGCTTGCGAACGTCCAACAGGACCTTCTTTAGCGCCGATGCCTGGGCTCCTTGTCTGTCTCTCAACTCCTGCTCAATTAGAGCAGTGTGTCGAGTGATATCAAAGTTGTCCACTTGAGCTCGCAACTAAATCCTCTTTCACTGAGTGAGTCGGTGAGCAACTGATTTTTGATTACTCGTCTGAGCAAGCTTTCCGGCACACCGGGAATTCCGACTTGGCGTAATCGTTGTATCTTCGATTCCACCTCGGGCGTGAGCAGGGCTGGAAGGTTACTCTCAACCCGCAAACTTCTTATGATTTCGTCTAGCTTCTCATCCAGATCGCGATAGGCCTAGAAACAATACTGCACCAATATACAAACAAACACCAGCAGAGAAAAGTTGGCTGTCTTCGTTAACTTACCTGGGCTTTGGCATCCTTGAGATCCTTTAAGCGATATTTGTCATCAAGGTGAAAGATAGTGTACAGCGTTTCATTATTTGTACAGCCTCTAAAGTAGGAGTGAAGGCAATCATGGAAGAGCAAAGAACAGCGAACTAGCCTGTGAGTTTAACAGTCAGGCACATGGTACATTGACACATATGGCAGGGACACCAGGTATTGCATCTACTACGGTACTTATCATACTGTAATATTGTACGGAACTTGTTACAAGTACCGGTACCGTAATATGGAATCCCGTTTGATAGTCTGTCTTGTAATATTCTACCACGTAATAAATAGCAGATATTCATCAGCTCCCTCTGCGAACACAAAGGTGAGTGTTCGCCAAAAATGTGTGATTCGACCGTAATCAAATTGTCATAAAGTAACATACTCAATAACAGAGGTAAGGTTGCTTTCCTGCATCAGTTCGATTAAGTCAGCAAAATCGCGTCGAAACCACGCTTTACTTTCCCGCAGCACATTGATGTAGCGTTGAACGAACTGAAGAAACAAAAAGCATAAAGTGTATGGAGAGCGATTGTACTGTACAGTGATGATATCCGGTCGCTGACTGGGGTTCTGAGCGGCGTGGCACAACGATCCTTGCACGTTGGCGCCGAGCATAAACAGTGCCGCCGCGATTACCATGAAGATGAAGAGACAGAGAACAGCGAAAAAGGTTCCCCTGTAATTGTTTATGCTGTCCATTAATTAGCGGGTTAAACGATGCGTACGTACGCGCAGAATAATTTAGCGCCAGTGCTGCGTACGCAGCAGTCGTCTTCGTAATAGCTGGGGCGCTTGCCGCAGCAGCCGTAGAAGAGTCCCAAACCAAAACAGAGCACCATTATTGCCAATAATCCACCAATGATTAACCCGCCCAGCCATCTAGAACGCCACGCAAATGAGACCCCGTCGATACAGACATCCGCCCTACCTAAACTGCTCCTCGTAGCTCTTGAACGGCTGCTCGTATCTTGTCAGAAGCGTCAGTAGCTCAGAGGTGTCGAACTGCAACAGTAAAACTAAACAGAATATACGTAACTATTTTGGATCTGTGGAGATTAAATGAATCAATGTAAAAAATTCGCATTCCGAGGCCAAATCAAACAGTTTCAGTAGAATTTAACTACAGGTTTTTCCAACTTTTCTTTCTGGCTGCAAAAAGGGTGGCCACTAGGGTGTATACACAGGAGGGCAAGAGGCTTGGTCTTTCATGCTGTGGATAGGCTACAGCTAGTGTTCGACGCAAGTATGTACGAATAGCATTAGGCACCCAGTTCCGAATCAGTGAATTCGACGGAGCGGAAACAAGAACTCTGTAAACACACCCGCTTCAAGCGCTCCTCAATTGAATCGGCAGTACGGCGCAGCTCTGAGCCGATCGTGTCCAGCCGTTCGCGAATCACTAAACACTACAGTATCACCGGATGACGATCGAAAGTTGTAGGGAAAACGCACGGCTGCGTCTGCTGGCAATCTCGGCAGTGAATCTGCTTTCCATTTGGTCGAAGTGCGTACGAGCGTCATGCAACAGCCCTGAGATGTTGTGTTCGGCCACTGCTCTAAGATCGTCACGAATCTTGTTGAAAGACGTCAGCTAAAAGTAAAGCGGCGCCGGATCGACTAACCATAACAAAGACCAGTTCAAGTTTACATCTGTTAGTTTATCGGGTAAGCTCTCGTATTTCTCGAGAGCCATCTTAGCTTTTTGACAGCTCTCTTGGAATGCGTTTGTCGTGCTTTGGATGCAAGCGTTCAGCTGGGCGTTGGCTGCGTTCTTCAAACGAGTCAGGTTGTTCCGTAGACGATACACCTCCATCTCCAGAGAGGCGATCTTCTGCTCGTACCTTTTCAGCATTGCATCCATCTCAACGGCCCCTGGCAAAACAGGAACACTACTACCAGGCGTCTGACTGCCGTTTAATTAAGTGTGAAAGTGCATTTGCACCTGTCCGACTCAATTAAACTGCAGAAAGTAATTACTTTCTCCAATAGCGGCCAGTTCGTCCAGCGACTCGGCGCCGCTGACCTGTTTTACCCGTGTCACGATCACCGCCGATGCCTCTGAAACGGCTTTCACTGAGCGCTCAATCGCAACACAACACAGAGCCCTACTTTGCATTGCCAAAAGAATTGTGTCGTTTAACGTCTGATAGTCGGTAACGAGCAACTTGCGGATTCTCTGAAAAAAGCCAAGGCCACTTCAAATTACAGTTCACTTTTGCCGGCCACCGACGCACTTTGCTCGTTTCGTCCCTATACAACGACAGATCTTGAATGCCGTGCTGCCATCGTCTCGGCAACTGCTGCGCCGCTTCGTGCGTGTACTCGTTCGTTATGAATATACAGGCAACCGCAAAGCTGAAAAGAGGAACTAGAACGTATGAAAAACAAGCCAAAACCGTTCCACTCCAAACAAATTTATGTAAAAAAACGAGGTTATGCTTAGTGCTGTGTTGTTTGTTGATCGGTCTTGGCTGTACCAAAAGTCAGATGCTGATTTCGAAAGTGGACAACTCACACATTGACAACGACGATGACAGCGAGTACACAGGTGTAGACGCGACGTTTGCAAGTGTCGTGTTTCTTGTCTGCGTGCGGTTTGTCCGAGCGTCGAGCGCAGCAGCAACAGCGGCAGCACAGGTAGAAGAGATAAATCACAGTGAATAATGCGGCCAGCAGAAGGCAGGTGACGGCCGTGAACAAGTAACCCTGTTCAAACTGGATCCACTAAAAATTCAACTGAAATTTCAACATGTCCTGCTGGCCCCTCAAACCGCGACGCTTTTAATGAACCAAAATCGAACCGGCCGCGTGACTCGGCTTATAAATCGGCTTCAGGGCTCGCTTTGGCGCAGTTTGATCGTCGATGGGCCGACACGCGGCCTCAAATTAGCTTAATAACTGCGAGCAATGAACTTTCGACCAACGGCGCAGACGGACAAAAAATTGCGTCACGATCTGATAGTTTTGGCGCACCGCCCTACCATCAGCTTCGCCAAACTTTGCGTCCGTACGGTAACCGAACGTACCTGCACGTAATTCTCTCTTAGAGATCGCAAAAAGACCTTGTAATTGAGCAGCGCATTGTTGGTGAGGAGATCTAAAAACAAACAGGGAAACAAACGTTGTCCTGGGGTAATGTGGGTGCGTTGTTGGACAAAGGTATTGGGGCCAAGCAGCAAGGCGCGGAATTAATCCTTAAACAAATTTGCTTGCAACGTGCTTTCGACTCGTTTCGACCACTTAAAGGTCCAGTGGACACATTAAAGGCCGAACACTTGGACGGAGTCGGTAAGGGGTCGGCCATTCAAAAACAACCCCCGAACACTTTTTGCTTGACCAGGAACTTGTACTGAATCTAATCTCCGCCCGGTCGGGTCGCGACATATCAACCAACAACTTACAATAATGTTCGAATCTCCTGCTTAGCTTTGCAACGAACCAATTGACTGCCGTGTAGACAAGGTTCATTCCTTTGTCGGTGATATTGGTGTTTTGCTGATCGCGCACACTCTCATACTGATTGTGCTGTACGAAAGGCGGAAAGTACAAAGCAGGTAGTTGGTTCCGTAGAGCTCTGGCAGTGGCTTGGTCCTCAATAATCTCGCCTCGAGAAGTGATGATCACACAGCAGAATAAAGCCAGTAATCTGGGCACCATCGGGAGCTCCATAACACAAAATCGAGCAATATAACACAAAACGAAAGCACCATAAATAGCAAGCACAGGGAGCGGTCGTTGTTGCTAGGCACGCATCTGAAACGGTTCACAAAAACTATTACAAACAATGACAATTATCCCTTTGCCGCAGACCCGTTAGAAAGACGTATTTGTAACTTTTGGGCCAAATTAGTGGACCGCTTTCAGTAGATAAATTCAGATTCCTTTCTTTCCAACAATTGTCGTTGGTCCTCGCACCAATTAACACATTCTTTGAGTCCCATTAAGGCATTTTCAACAATCCAAAGATAACTTTTAATGACGCGTTTTTACCGATCTGCGGAAAAGAGTCAAGGAAGCGAACGCGCCAATGCCTAAACAGGTAGTTCGTATCTGATTCGGCAAGGCCAGGCAGAGCGGCAGTCTGCACTCTGAACACATTTCCGATTTTCGCAATTTAGCATTTGCAGTTGTAGCGATGACGGCAAAGCAAGGTCCGTTCAAAAGCGATCTACGTAATTTGCAAGAGAAAAACATAGGAAACAGCACCGACAGAATGTCACGTCATTCGTAAAAAGGTGCCGGCTAATACTACTAGAACAGCGGCCAACGCAACAACAGGTGTTAACTGTCAAACGGATCTCATCGTTTTCCCAGTTAAATCATTCAGCTTCCGCCGGAACTAGCCAGATGGACAGTTGAATGAGGCAGTTTTAATAACAAAAACCAAGCAAACAGGGCACGTTTTTGTAAGAGCAGCTCGCTTTATTGGGCTGCCGGGTGACGGCCAGTCCACCCGACCCAACGCAGCACGCAAAACAAAACTTGTACATGACACCGAGCCCGGTACGCGCGCAATCGACGCGGTAACATTTAACCTTGTTTCCAACCAGGTTAGGACAAACTCATAACAATACTCGGAGCGAACAAGACGTCAGGGTGCGCAGTACAAGAGTAAAATTCACAACTATTTGTCAAGTTCAAGTGCAAAACGTTGTCGATCGAAAAATGAGAACTCTAAAAAGCTACAAATGAGGCCACAGCAGGAGACAGACGAGGCAAGAGAGGACAACAGTTTGCAGGAGAGCGGCCAGGCCAGACAATCCCTAAGAAAAGCAAGCGGCGGTGTCAACTTCCTGAGCTAAGTAAGCAACCAACCACTGCACCGTTCGCGAGCTGCCGTGCAGTTGAGTAGAGTGGTCGGCCGGTCAATGCGCACTGGGCGCCCCCTGCCGGTCGACCTTGGTGCCAGAAACGGGATTGACAGCGCAGACTTTCGATGAACGCTCTCACTAACCAATTGCATTTTAGGAATTCCCATCCGCCTTAAATATAATATCCGTCTAATAAATGATGAAGTCAGTGCGTCGCAAGGACGCCCGTCCATCGGCTGATATTAGGAAGCAGCCAACTGCTCACACGTGCGCGCCAAATTGAATACGGCCAGCAATTTGACGCCACTCCACTCCATGAGTCAGCATCAAAAACAAGTTTCATTGCACACCCCCAGGGAGTATAAAAAGCCGCACTTAGAAGAGTAGCAATCAGTCAGACGCCAGCGTAAGACACTCGTCGGTTGAGACAGGACGGGTGCTCAGTTTTTCTCAACAAACAAGTGCTCTTTTTAAATGCTTAGCAGCGGTGAAGCTAAACAGATAACAGCTTCCGAGCAGCTGGCAACAAATACACGCCAACATCAAAGCAAAGCGGGCCGTGGCAGCGAAAAGGCGCTGAGTGTACGTAGATAGATGAAGTAACCTGAGCAGCCGGATACTTCACACTGGATTGAGTGCTCGACAGAGGCCACTTAATGGCTCCCTAACCGGTGCGCGTCACTACTTTCACCGTCACACACCGACCTAAAACCTCACCAGTTGGCAAGCCTAACTTGTTTTGCTCCCCCGAACAACTGCTGTTCGTAATTTAGGTTTCTACTGTGCCATCAAAAAACCAAAACGTCAAATTTAAATTTAAGCCTAAAATTTAAATATTTAGTTAAAACTTTCTGTCCGAACAGACAAATACCTAGAATGGAACCAGACCGAGAATAAATTTTGTAATACATGACCTAATTTGGGTCGACAAACTCGCAACCACGTTGACGAACAAAAATGCACGTCTCAATAGAAAAGTGCCTAAATTCAAGAGCTAACTAACCATACTAAACCATTTATTTTGTACAGATCTTCAATGATACGGGAATAATGCATATGGTCGACCGTTATTGCGCGAAAAAAGTGGGCCGAATTTGGGTAAGTAAGGCGGCATTTTCATTAGAGTAAAGCGATTTTCTTGGAGGCAAAAAGCGAAAAAACGATCAATTTTGATCAAAGTAAGTCTTCCAACACGAATTTGAGCACAAATTTTGGATCCTTCCTGGATTATCTGGACAGAGGTATAGAAATTAAGGTTCCTTGCATTATCATTGGTGACTTTAACCTCCCTAAAATTGATTGACTTAACTTAAAGGCTGAAAATAGCGAAAATTAAAAAGAATTTCGGTTTTTAGAACATTCGATTGGTCGCGGTTTGAAAAAAATTTGTTCCTGACCCTGCCAGATATAACCCCGATAATATCGTAGACCTGTTCCTGTGTTCTGAACCAAAACTTGTAGTTGATATTAATGTAAATGAACCCTTTTCGACCAGCGATCACAATTCAGTTGAAGCGTTAATTAATGTAAATTTTTCTGGAGCTAAGCTAAGCTTTTCAGGTCTTCTACTGTTTTACGCGATTTTCGGCGTGCAAAATACAGTGCAATTGCAAAAACATTACAGTCTGTGCGATGGTATGAACTTTTGGCCGTTCAACAAACCATAGAGGAAATGTGGGGCTGCTTCCTAGATACTATTAATTCAGTAATAAATACCCATGGGCCTTGAAGGTCAGCTGCGAAAATTTGGAAAACGAACTGGTCTAAACAGTGCAGGAAATTCGAGCTAAAACAGAGAGCTATGTATAGACGATTTAAAAAGATTGTAGCACAGAGACACGGCAAAGGACCTAGCTAGGGAATTGCGGCGTCTAAGGAGAACAGAGGAGCGAAAACGAGAGGAACGCGTGCTGAGCAGGGGAGACCAAAAAGTTTTCTGGTCAAACGTAAATAGTAAACTGAAGACTAAAGTCATATACCTATCATAAAGCAAGAAGACGGCAGTTTTGTTAACAATACGTTAGCAAAGGCGAATATTTTTAATGAATATTTTGCTTCCGTTTTCCAAAAGGATGACGATAAACTCTGCAACTATTCCAAAGAAACCAATAACATATGTGAAATGGTGTCCTTTGAAACAGAGTATGTCTACGTTTCATAAAAAAACATTTAAAAAACTTCCATCAAAACACTCTCCTGGCCCTGACGGATTAGCGTTCGAACTGGTGTACCCTCTGACTCTTATCTTTCGAAAATCTCCAGCTTCGGGAAAGGTACCATCAGATTGGAGTGCCGCAAACGACTGTCCAATTCATAAAAATGGTGTTACTTCTTTAGTTGCAAATTACATAGTTAAAGAAAAAATTGTGGACTTCCTTACAATGGAAAATTTGATATTGATTGCCAGCATGGATTCCTATCGTGTCGCTCCACTGTTTCTCAATTATTGTTGTGTATAAACAATTGGACCCAAGATTTAGATAAAGGTCATTTTGTGGAAATCTTTTATATGGACATTGCAAAAGCTTTTGATTCTAGTATCTAGGGATGCCACCGAAGTTCGGTATTATTCGGCATGAACCGAATAATTCGGTTACTAGTACTATTCGAATTCGGTATTTTTCAAACCGAATAATACCGAATATTATAAAACCGTTAAAATTGCACTGTTTTGCTTAAATTTGTGCAGAAATCACCAAGATATTTCTTCTTTTACATCTCTCTGTTCATTTACTATGCCAAAATTTTGGCAAACAATGACTACTCATACAAAAAGTCAACGAACTTCAAGGTCAAGGTTTAACTTACAATAATAAACAACAACATTTCGGCCTTTTCACTTCCCAGTAGACTACGCTGTTAGCTTTTCACTTCTTAACCTAATAGTTTGTTTTATCTACCAAATACTATGTATAAAATCCCATCTATCTTTTCAAACAATTCATCCAATCTAAGTTGTATGCCTAAGCTGCCAGCTCCGGTGCTTCCAGTAGTACTGGATGGATGCTCCCTTCCTCCAACTTTCTGTGTTTGTGATTCGCGCGTAAATATCTTCCTGTTATCTGCCACATTCCAGATAATTGAGAAGGCCCTTTCGCCCAACCCGCTGTCAACCCCAACTTTTAGCTTCGGTTTTAGGCTTAGGCTTAGCTTCAGGCTTAGGCTAGGCTTAGGGGCAAGCGTTTTTATGAAATCTTCGCCATGTCATGGATAATAGCAGGATATACCTAAACGCGGAAGTGTCTTTCTGTGACTTCACATGATTAATCAGGGCACTTGTGGCCTAACTCGCGCCTATTGAAATTGTTTGTTCGCAAATTTTGTACTCATTCTTTACCATCAGCAGAACAACCAAATAGGGCTTGTTTTAGTTATAGGCATGGATAAATCTATAGCATTCAAACAATACGTCACTCTACAGCTTTTTGAGCATAAAAAAGTTTAGCAAAAAGAAGAAATAATAGTTAGACAGTATATTTTTGCAATTGCGCTGCGAATAATCAATATTCGGTATTATTCGGTTCTGAAAATCCGCTTCGGTATTCGGTATTTTTGTATTCGGTTGCATCCCTACTTGTAACCACTCAATCTTACTTTCTAAACTACAATCTTACGGGATAAGTGGACTAAATTGGATACGAGCCTTCATACAAAATCGTACACAAAGGGTGGTTATCGATGGGGTTTGCGCCGAAGTTTGCCCTGTTACTTCAGGTGTTCCACAAGGCAGCTGCTTAGGTCCACTGCTGTTCCTTGTGTATATGAATGATCTGCCGAAAGCCCCAGCTAGATCGGATGTGTAAATTAGAACGTTCGCAGATGACTGTAAAATTTACTTTGGTTTTCTAAAGGATGGGTACGATCTAACTGAATTGGAAGAAGCCCTTCACATCGTTTTCAATTGGTGTAAATCGGCTTGGCTGATATAAGCACTTGAAAAATGTTCTGTCTTTCATATGGGGTATCATAATCCAAAACGTAATTATATAATTGATGGTGTTCAAATAGGGACTGGCCCGAATATTCGAGACTTGGGTATTCTGGTAGGACAAGACCGCTTTTCAAACCTATCTTTCTCTGAGCATTGTGTTAAAGTCGCATGTGAAGCCCCTGTGAAGGCGCGGTTAATTTCGAAAGTTTTTCAAACGAAAAATATTGAGTTCATACATGTAACAGCTCCGGGACGACCTGGGGGAGGGGGAGGGGGCTTTCCTCAGGTGGGGGGTCGAGGGGGGGGGTTTCGCCCAGGTGGGGGTCCCAAATTTCAAAAAGCTCCCAAACGCCTAGAAATGCGTTTTTAGCACGTTTTTTTCAAAAAGGATGCTAAAAATCGCTATTTGAAGCTGCCAAATAGCGTTTTAAAGCTAAAAACAAGCAAAAAATGACAAAAAGAGCTTCCAAAAACACCGATTTTTCTTCAATATCAGCAGTGGAAACGCCAAATTCGGTTTCCAAAGGCTTTTCAAGTGAATTTTAGGCTAAAAATTAGTGATTTCTGACCCAGTTTGTTAATACTGGAGCCACTACCACCACTTGTATTTTTGGTCGGGGGGAGGGGTCCCTTAACCTGTCTCGGGGGGGGGGGGGGGGGTGGGGGGGGGTTTGGCCTTTCCAGCAGGGGGGAAACCCCCCCAACCCCCCCTAGTACATGTATGATTGAGTTCAAAGTGAACATGTTTAAAACCTTTGTGATGTCTAAACTTGAGTATGGGGTACCTATTTGGAATCCCTATCTGATGAAAGATATCAGAATAATAGAGAGCGTCCAGAGGGCGTTTACATTGCAGCTTCTTCGTGAGCACGACCTTCAAGGACAGTATCTATAACGATTGGAGACCTGTCAATGAGAAACTCTCGAATACCGATGGTTGATTATTGATTTGCAGTATGTTTATAAGGTGCTCAATCGATTAATGACTTTAAACGGTGAAGATTTTTTTGAAATTCACAAAGTGGATAAAACCAGAGGAAAAACTATGAAATTATACAAACCCGACCTGACCGAAAATTTACTCTGCAGGCAAAATTTCTTTTCCATTACGATTATCAATACGTGGAACTCACTCCCAGCTGAAGTAGTTAATGCCAGAGACATTGAATTTTGTCGTAAGTTATTAAAGGAAATTGATCTGTCCCATCTTCTTCATGTGCCATAACATGTAGTTACCTAATGTATGTGTACCTTGTTTTAGGGAGTGCTAGGCCACTTGTGACAATGCACTGACCGTTCTCTGCAATGAATGGATCATAATTAAAACCCAGCTGTGAGGGGAGGCCCGCAGTGGGACGCGGGCAGAAAGGTTGTCTTCCTTTGGCCCTGGATGAACCAGGGGTCGTTCGACCATGAAGAGGCGAAGACATGGGAATGGGCAAGAATCCTGCTACCTCCTCTTCCTACCGACCAATTAGTATCCTCTCTCCTGTCATAAAGGTGCTGGAGCGCCTGCTTCTCCCTACTCTCAGCACTCACTTGTTGCCAGCCCCGCACCAGCATGGCTTTCGCCCTCTCCACTCCACTACTTCGGCCCTTACCAAGATCACCACCACTATTGCCGCCGGCTTCAATATGGCCAAACCCGCTTCTAGAACAATCGCTGTGGCTATCGACATCTCTAAGGCGTTCGATTCCATTGATCGCCTACGTCTTCTACAGAAGCTGAACCATTCCAGCCTCCCTGGCTGGCTCACTCGATGGTTGGCCGCCTATCTCCTACGCCGTTCTTCTCATGTCCTTTTTGCGGGCTCTACCTCCTCACTCCTCAGGACAGGAGTAGATATGGCATCCCTCAGGGAGCTGTCACCAGTCCTCTGCTTTTCAACTTCTATCTGCAAGACCTCCCTGCTCCCACTAATCCTGCACTGGATGTCGTCTCTTATGCAGACGACATCACTGTTACAAGCAGTGCCATCACACCATTGAAGGCGGCCTCAGAGATGCAGCCCTACCTGAATGAGCTTGCTCACTGGATGACTGGCAATGGCCTGCAGGTGTCTGCCGATAAATCTCAGGCCATCCTGTTCAGCTTGTTTTCTGGTGAATTCCGTGTCACCCCTCCTCTGCTCTGGTGTGGGTCCCCCATCGCGTACTCCAACACAGTGACGGTACTTGGTGTCACCTTCGACACCATGGCCACCTTTTCTCACCACATCAACGCCGTCAAAAACAAAGCTCTGGCCAAAACTAATCTGCTAAAGGCGCTCAGTGGCTCTTCCTGGGGTAGTTCAAAGGAATCGCTGCTCATGTTATACAAGTCCTGGCTGCAATCCGCCTGCTTCTATGCAGCGCCGGCCTGGTTCCCTTGGATATCAAACTCCAACATTGCCAGATTACAACGTGTCCAGGACGCCGCGCTATGCGTGGTTACTGGGTGCCTCAAGATGTCCGGCAGTAGTCATCTGAGTGCTGAGACCCTTGTCTTGCCCGCTGCCCTTCGGGGTAAGATGCTCTGCCAGCAAGCTTACATCAGCTCTCATCACCCTTCTCATCCCAATTTTGCCATCTTCGAGGAGTCCCACTGGTGAGCTATGCGGCATACCCTGCGAACCTACTCCCCTAGCCAGTCCAATGCTCCTCTTAACATTGATGATATCAAGTGCCGATTAAAACAAGTCCACACTGCCACAGCCAGAGAGGCGACCGCTAGAAATGGGGTTCTGAACGCTCCTCCACCTTCAGTCAGTGAAGAGGAATCTGTCTTAGTGCGGTCCGATCGGGTTGTGTTGGCGCAGCTGCGTGCTGGTCATTCCTGGCTGCTGAACGCATACCGGCACCACCTTGATCCAACGGTGCCCGAGACTTGTCCCACTGGTTGTGGGGCTGTTCAGACGTCTAGTCATCTCTTCAACTGTCCAAGAAAACCCACCACCTTAGCTGTGGAGTCCTTGTGGCTCAAGCCAATGGAGGCCCTCAAGTGGCTGCGCTGTTGGCAGTAGAAACAACAACAACAATGGATCATAATAACTAATTATAAATTAACAAGTTTCATCGATAAATATCGATCATCGATTATTTTTTTGGCAAAATTCCAAAATTTCAAAATCGTCCAAAATGGTCAAGTCATAAATATCATTTGAAAGCCTTTCTCCTGGAGCTCCTCTCCCAGCTACACCTTACCCCAACCAATAGCATGTCTTATGTTTATGTGCATTGCTGATTAACCAGTACGTGCTTGCGTTTGGGTTGTGTTGAGATAAAAAAAAGTCTTAATTACTTGAGTTGAGAAGAAGAAAGAAGGGCTGAACTGACTTTTAGGGGTCCCTCCACTATATATTAATTAATCGCTTAGGCTCAGGCTTAGCCTTAGGCTTAGGCTTAGGCTCATGCTCAGGCTTAGGCTTAGGAGTCAACTGAATACGGTAGATAAACTTGAAATTTTCGCTAGGGACCCCTAAAAGTCAGTTTTGCCGAAAGAAGATAAACAAAAACCCTTAAAAAGCCCTTAAAAATAAACAACTTACAAGCAAAACGCACAAAAGTCTAACGATAACTAACCACACCCTAAAAAGCAAATGACCTGTTAGACAGAAAGAAAACCGGCCATGACTGGGGGTGGGGCGCTTCATTTTTTAAATCGCCTCCTGAGCGAATACAGTACTATCGCAACTAACAAATGTTTCTCAGTGCCCTATATCCTGACATTACTCACGCGCCAAATTTAAACATTTTTAGTGCGTGTTGTTTTCCAATTGTGCTTTTGTTTTGACGTGTTGGGCGTGTTTTGTTGAATAGACGTTGAAAAAATGACGAATTCAGTTTTCGAGAAAACATGCCCTTTAACGGCTGAATTATGGTTCAAAATGCATTTTTTCGATAGCTCATACCGTGTTTCACATACCTAAATATGGTGCGTAGTTGGTATATCCCACCAAAAGTGGTCCAAATAGACCACGGCAAAGGCGTACGGTACCGAAGTGGCCCAAACGCGATATAGCCTTGTACTTCGTCTATCTACAACTCTGCAGTTAAATAACAAAATTGTAAGACAACCAGACTGGAAAAGATGGTCTGTATTAAGGGAAGCGCGTTTGCGCTTTCCCGGTGTAGTTATTGTTACCGCGGTCCATACTAAAAATTGTTTTCGTAGCATTTGAGGAGGGAGCAAATGCGCTTCTCTTATTATGTCGGAGTTTGACCAAATTTGAAAAAAAAGTGCCAAAAAAGGGTATTTTTTCGGCCATACTTTTTAGCGTAACTTTTGTGTTTGTGGACCGATTCCTCTAATATTTGCAGGCATTGTAATTTGAGGTTTTTTCTGTCTTTTGGTGAAGATTTGAGCGAAATTGGTTGATTCGTTTTCG
>JASANB010002973.1:0-14422 GCA_030248155.1 Sabatieria punctata | reverse complement strand
TGAGAGGGGTTTGGCCTTTTCAGCAAGGGGCAACCCCCAACCCCCTAGTACATGTATGCCTGCTAAACGGTACGGTACTATTAGGCGACGCCGATTAGGCGATGGTACTATTAGGCGACGCCGATTAGGCGAGGGTACTCGTAGGAGACGCCGATTAGGCGATGGTAACATTAGGCGACGCCGATTAGGGCGACGGCACTATTAGGCGACGCCCGATTAGACGATGCGTACTATTAGGCGACGCCGATTAGGCGATGGTACCATGAGGCGACGCCGATTAGGCGATGGTACTATTAGGCGACGCCGATTAGGGCGACGGTACTATTAGGCGACGCCGATTAGGGCGATGGCATTATTAGGCGACGCCGATTAGGCGATGGTACTATTAGGCGACTCCGATTAGGCGATGGTACTTTTAGGCGACGCCGATTAGGCGATGGTACTATTAGGCGACGCCGATTAGGCGATGGTACTATTAGGCGACGCCGATTAGGCGATGGTACTATTAGGCGACGCCGATTAGGCGATGGTACTATTAGGCGACAAAAAACATTAATAGATAATAGTACCAATTAGGCGGGCCTTCCGAATCAGTCAAGGGTCAATGGGCCATGTTCAGCTGTAAGCCCAAATGACGCTGTTTTTACTATGCATGGCTAAGTGGCACTTAAATCATGTCTCGTTAATCTTATAACTTGTTAACATATGCTCAAACAAGCCACCTGCCCTGACTGTTTCTAACTCAGATCCTGGCAATTGCCCCTATTCCCCAGCTTGCGTCGGGCACGCGAGCGGCCGTTGGGTCGGCCACCTATTTTGTGGGTTGCTATGTTCGTTCGTTAACGCACTTTGGATGCAGACGATGCACGACGCACCAATAACTTTGCGGAAGCAGCTCACAGAGTTTCAGCGAGAATTTGATGCGCCGAGTCCATCCATCGGGCGCTTTATAAATGTTCTGCGGCATGCATTCATGGGCCGGAAAAATGGGTTGGGGGTAGTCAAAATCCGAAAATTTCAGGGTGGGCCTGCCTGTTTGGGGTGAGGGCCGCGGCGATTTTAGTGTGTGGGGTCAGGAACAACAGTCGGCTTCAAGTGGGTGGGTGGGGTCGTTTGGGGGGTAGAGCCCAAGTTGAGGTATGGGCAACCCCACCCCGGACCCCCACAGCCCATGTATGGCGACATGTGCAGAAATGTTTTCTACTCTACTAATGAGTGCTCAGTGAGTTGGAATTTATCCATCCATGGTGTTGCACTTATTTTTTAAATGAGTTCTTGAAATTGCTTTGCTATTTTGTTATACTTTGTTTTAATTGCTGTTTGCATTGTTGTGCTATGTTTTAGTGGTAACCTACAGTATGTTGCCGTACGGACTTATAGAAAATAATTATTCCTGTCGCCTTATAGTACCGTCGCCTAATAGTACTAATACTAAATCGCCTAATCGGCATCGCCTAATAGTCCTGCTTCGGCCTGCCAAACCCTAGTACATGTATGAGTCCCAGTCATACATGTACTTGGGGGGGGGGTTTGGGGGGGTTACCCCCCCCCCGCTGGAAAGGCCAAACCCCCCCCTCACCCCCCCCCCCCCCCCCCCCGAGACAGGTTAAGGGACCCCTCCCCCGACCAAAAACTACAAGTGGTGGTAGTGGCTCCAGTATTAACAAACTGGGTCAGAAATCACTAATTTTTAGCCTAAAATTCACTTGAAAAGCCTTTGGAAACCGAATTTGGCGTTTCCACTGCTGGTATTTAAGAAAAATCGGTGTTTTTGGAAGCTCTTTTTGTCATTTTTTGCTTGTTTTTAGCTTTAAAACGCTATTTGGCAGCTTAAAATAGCGATTTTTAGCGTCCTTACTGAAAAAAAACGTGCTAAAAACGCATTTCTAGGCGTTTTGGAGCTTTTTGAAATTTGGGACCCCCCACCTGGACGAAACCCCCCCCCCCCCGCGACCCCCCCCCTGAGGAAAACCCCCCCCGACCCCCCTACCCCCAGGTCGGCCCCGAGCGGTTACATGGATGGTACCCGTCAACACCAGTTGCAGACTCGACCGTTTTGGTAGAAATCGATGAAGATGCGTACCGACGCAATCAGACATGGGCAAAGGGGGCTGAGAGGGTTGACCCCCTTATGCTCCGACCTAACCCCGATTCAGCCCGCCGCTACCACCAGGAATTTTTAGGAAGAATTTTGTATAGAAAATTATGATAAAAGGTATGCCTAGAATACTTGTAAATGAGCTCAGAATAGCTTATTTTTATCTGTCTTAGCGAAAAATGAGCCTAAAAACCTTGATTTTAATAAAAAATCGGACTTTTGGCTTATCATCATCTCAAACCTCTCAGCCGCCGCTACCCAAGAATTTCAAAATTTACCACCCCTTGAGTCATATAAACTGGTTGGCTGTTAATATAACCTTACCAGGATGCCACCTCCAGTTAAGGGCATGCGACGGGTGGTAGCAAACTTGGTGTAACCAGAGAGGAGTTGCCAAGGCGCAACCATAAATCGGCTTGCAAGGGAATAGCTCCAGATCCAACAGATCTCTGATTATCTGTAATTAAAAGATGGCTAATTAACAGTCAGGAAAATTACTACAATTTCCCACCGGTACCACCATTTATGGGACGAGTGAAAGAGGGAGGGGAATGGCCTGTATAACCAATACGAAGCAATATAACCACTCTGTTCAGATTCCGTACCATCTGGTATGGATGCCATATGGTACCAGCACCTATGGCCATGGGTAGGGGTACGATAGTGTGCCAAAACAGTCACTGAACGTGGAGGTACCATATATGGCGCCACTAGCCTAGGTACCGGTACCCATACATGTAACAGGTCATCCGCCGATGGGGGGGGGGGGGTTGGGGGGGTCTGGCGCCGGCCGGGGGGGGGGGGGTCTGAGCCAAAATTTTGGGGGAGGGGGTGGGCACTAAAAAACGCTCAGAAATCGAAAAAATCGCAATTTTTGGGCTAAAAATCGCAAAAAATCGCTAACTTGGGCTGAAATACAGCTAAAAAGTGCTGTTTTGCAGGCGATTTTGGCAATTTTTGTGTCTGAAATTGTAAAAAATTGCAAAAATTTGCTTGAAAATTTACGTGCCAGAAAAATCGGAGGGGGGGTCGGTGAAATCGTCTCGGGGGGGGGGGGGGTCCCCATCTGGGGGGGGGGGTCTGGCCAAAGTCGGGTGGGGGGCAGACCCCCCCCAGACCCCCCCTGTTACATGTATGCCGGTACCATAAACGGCGTTAAGCGCCAGCCTGTAATACAGTCATGTCTCGTTAATCCGGACAAGTTGGGACCGGCCAATTTTGTCCGGATTAGCGAATTTCCGGATTAACGAATCAAAGCTAAAACACTGTTTTTCCGGTCAAACGCCTAAATGACAGCTTTTTGTTAGTTGCATATCAGATTCTGCAGCTGTACCTCCAAATTAAAACCCAAAAACTTATTTCAGCTGATTATAGCTCCTAAAAAGGCAAAAATAATCACATTCTGACTCAACGAAAAGCATTATTCAATCGAAAATTCACACCTGAATTGAAAAATTGCGCATGGATTTTGTCCAAATTAACCAAATCCGGATTAACGAATCACTTTACCATACAAATTTCGAAGTTGGGACCCCAAATCTTCTGTCCGGATTAACGAATCCGGATCCGGATTAAAGAGTCATATAACATGGTGGAAAATTGGGACCTGGCCTAATCTTGTCCGGAAGGCGAATATCCGGATTAACGAGACATGACTGTAGCAGATCTTTTACTAATAAAAACTCAACTCACAGTAGGTGGCTCGTTTCGTTGACCGATCATAAGTAAAATATTGAAGATATAGCGAATCTGATGCCACAAGAAACTGCTTCCCACCACGGTCAACTCGTACATGTCGTACTTGTTACTCGTACTTGACTCACTGGAAAGAAGAGTATAGGCAGAAAACAACAACCCAACCTACAGGGTACACCGCGCTTTATCATTTCTGGCGCGCAACTAAGTCAATGGAATTCAATCAAAATTTCACACAAATCGTCGCCACTATGGTAAAACGAGCCAAGTAACAAAATGCAAAAAATGGAGTTAAGTGCAAAAAACTATAGCTAAAGCACCTAAAAACGTTTTGGCGAAGGAACGAAGTCGAAATTCGTTCTACATAAGTCAGGAGATTAGAGATGTTCCTTTTCCGGAAAAAAATGTCCGCCGGAAATTTTCCGGAAAATTTCCGGAAATTTACCGGAAATTTTCCATAATATTTTTCCAATTTTAAAAATTTGAGAAAACGCCAGAAATGGGCTTCTTGCAGGTCCTAGATAATTCTAGACAGCTTTTTTTGTTTTTTCTATGCATTATAATACAGTATAGATAAAAAAAAATGTCCCATCGCTTTTTTCGGCCTTTACTCAAACCTTTCGTTCTCAGTCACTTCTTTACCGATTTGGCTCAAATTTTCAGCAAAAATTAACAACATGGTTGGCTAAATATTCTGTAAGTTTAGTGCCAAAATTCCGACTCGTACTGGTTTTATGACCGAAAAACTAGGAATGAGGGTGGTCTACGCAAATTTATTTTTTTTCGGTAATACAAGGAGTACAGGCCTGAAACTTGCAGGAATGATTGGTGTTGCTATTAGGCATAACATACTAAGCGGGCAGCCCTGTAGCTCAAAGGGCACTAAAATGGGGGAATTTCAAAAACATGAGTGAAAATCCCATAGTTAAGAAATCTGCACCTTGTAGAATCAAAGCACTGAATCTGTTGTTAATCAACACAGATTGTAGCAGGAAGTTCGACAAATAAATGAACCTGATATTTAAGCTCTGTTCCACACTATAGAAACCATCCCTGCAGCGTTTTTTGAAAATTGAAAATCTTTAGAATCGTCATTTTGCCGGTTTTACGAAGAAAAGTCATATTTAGTCATGTTTTTGAAATTCCCCCATTTTAGTGCCCTTTGAGCTACAGGGCTGCCCGCTTAGTATGTTATGCCCAATAGCAACACCAATCATTCCTGCAAGTTTCAGGCCTGTACTCCTTGTATTACCGAAAAAAAAGTAAATTTGCGTGGACCACCCTCATTCCTAGTTTTCGGGTCATAAAACCAGTATGAGTCGGAATTTTGGCACCACACTTGCAGAATATTTAGCCAACCATGTTGTTAATTTTTGCTGAAAATTTGAGCCAAATCGGTAAAGAAGTGACTGAGAACGAAACGTTTGAGTGAAGGCCGAAAAAGCGATGGGACATTTTTTTTTATCTATACTGTATTTTTAACAACAGATAGAGTTTAATTCAGACCAGACAAGAGAGTTCAACCGACAAATGACTGCAAACATGTAATGTATCGGAAGCTAACAACGCAACAACAGCCTATGCCTATGTGGCCTAGGGGCTTGTTTCATTCTAGAAGCACCACTTCTCGCTCGCTTAAGCAAAGGCACGTTGTGCTTTATGTAGGCCAATTTGTCCACCCGTCCAGCCTACAAATGTGCAATTTTTAGTTTGAAAATTGTGATTTTTATCTTACAACAAGTCATTTCGTTTTTTTTCGTGGTTTGTGGGCGCCGAATTTATCTTCTGACCACTTAATCAGGAACAAAAGTGAGAGCTTGCCGAACAAACTGAACCTAATACGGAAATGCAACTAGAAATAGACCTGATTCACGTTTCTTTGATCGCATTAAGAGCGCTAAACGCGTCAGGTTCATTAAAAAGCAGTAATGAATATTTTTCCTTTTTTTCCATTTTTTTCCGACCCCCTAGGAAAATTTCCGGAAATTTTCCGGAAAATTTCCTTTTTTCCATTGGAAATTTTCCATGGAACATCTCTACAGGAGATACAGCCATGTAATCAGAGGCATGTGCGCGGACATCACCAGGTGATCCTGGTAAAATGAGCCAAGTGCTTTGTAGTTTTCCTGTTAGCTGACTTAATTTGACACACCTGACACATGCAGAATGTTTTGCACACCAATTATGTATTTGTATTTTAGGTAAAAAATATTTAAACTGATATTGAAGCTAATTCACGAAAATGTAACAAATATTTAAGAGGCGATTTTCTCGATTTCGACTTTCTGTTACTTGGCTCGTTTTACCATAGTGGCGACGAAATATAGTGTTCAGGGTAACTTAGATATTGCAAAATTGTCGGCAATATCCATAGAAAGACATGAAGTTTATCTAACAAAACGTGAAATCACTGGTTTCTCCCGCCACAGTTGGTTAGTGGTTTAGGCCGCAAAGCCACTGTGCGCGATGTCGTGCGCTCATCCTCTCAGTGTGGCAAGTTTGTTGCCGCAAAAAGTTGGTTGTCGGCACAAAGCTCCACCCAGGCCACCGAAAGCTGGTGACAGCGAGTAGGTAAAATGGGAACCGACTGGATCTGGTTTCTTGCAGCGCTAGTGCACAATTAATACCTACCTGAATATCGGTTCAATTGTAGCATCCAGAACCGTTTTCACAAAGGTCAACTGATCGGCCAACTTTCTTCTAAAGTCAACTCTGCAGAAGTTTCTAAAGTCGTGTTCTCCAACCAAATAAGAGCAGCCCTCTTGCATGGCCTGAAACAACCCATAGCAGACAAACAAAAAGCACCCATACCAGATCTCACTTCAATGTCCAATTTCAGTCTAGGAAAGACATATTTATAGCATCTGTGTGATGTGTTGGCTCGGGGATGGAACTCGATAGGTACTGGTGCCCAGGCCAAAACTCGGATGTCCTTCGGTAAGGCGGCGTTAAGCAGTCGTGCAAAGTTGTACTCCGATTTTTGGAGAGGTCGGCGGAACAAATCACATTCTTCTGGTATGTAAATGCCTTCCCCTTCTCGCAGACTCGAACGGACATGGACTGACACTATCTAAAGAACATGTACTAGTTCTGAGCTCAGATGCATTTAATTTAACTTTATTTGAATAATTTTCAAATACAAAACTAGTCCAAAAGATCCCTTAGGTGGTGGCTGCCTCAGGGCGTCGTGACAACCTGAGGAGTCAACCCTCTCCCTCAGCCCTTATTTGACCATTTCGGGTGGTGACCAAATGCGATGCTACTAGCTGTCCAGAATGGACCTAACTGGACACCCATATTAATCCCAGCAGTGGCTCGCAAACGATCTCGGTTTTCATGTCTGTATCGAGCGGCACAGCTTTGGAACGCTCTTTCTGAGGCGCTAGTTAATTTAGAGAAGCAGGATTTTAAGCGAGAGGTCAGAACTGAAGCAGTTTATAATTTGCTAGTAGGAAGACGTTTGATTGACAAGTTAGGATATTGAACATACATTGTAGTTTTAGTTTGTTGGTTTGTCGTGTATGTATTTAGCTACTAACAAAAGGTGAACAATTTTGCTGGATTTAATTCCATTCGTTCATCTTGTGTACAAGTTTTACACGTATGAATAAAACTAAAACTAAACTAAACTAAAATTAGAAACAGATCTATAACGCTTCTAAACCAATTTTGCGGCTTACAGTATTTTTAAACCAAAACCTGCAACCTTCTTCATTCTCCACCTATATTTCATTTCTATTCACAAGATTTTAATCAAACGCAACATTTAAGCGATGAATTTGTTTGCCTGGTTCAACTGATCTGGGCTATGCTAATCCATGTCGGCATATTGAAGAAACTTAATCTTCACTTGGGCCTTCTGCGTAAGATAAGGAAAAAATAACACAACTCTGAATCATTCTACCGTTAGCATTGGAAAGAAAAATGCCACAAAGCAGCATGACAGTCAGGTGTTTTGTCCGAATTTCTAAGAGTGGAAATCGGCACAACCACACATTGCATCACAACTTTAGCCTATTTCAATGTTTTACAGATTTTCAGCACTATATTATGACATATAACTTACATCATTGCCTACAACTTATTAAGTATAGGTCAAGCACAAAACAAAACACGTTTCGTCAAAGATCACACTCATTCTGAACTGTAGCATCATTAAACTTCACTGATTTTGAAAAATCTTGTAACAACTGACTAAATAAATCTACATGTATCAACATTACCAACTACAATAGTATGATGATATTTCAAATGCTTTTGTATGGTATGCCGATAAACAAACATAGATACATACATGCAATCAGAGCAATATCTCACTCACACCACTGTCCAACTGTTCTTGGAAAAAACCCATTCAGACTTCTGCACAGCTGAAATTTCATCTATGCAGTAAACAGGAGCTGAGCACAAGTTGGGATGCCTATACATCCGCTGCGAGCAGTTCTCCATTTTCTTCAGAACAGCCATACCTCTATATAACAACAAATCACTTGTAAGTCCATATTTCACCAGCCTCTTCTGTAAAGCAACAGATGCATCATATGCAAATTTCTCTAATTCATCTTGCGGCATTGTTTTGTAAGATTTGGTGTGATCGAACGCAGCAATTCTTCTCAGATGGTATACTGCCGCCAGTGAAAGATCAATAGGTTGAGTTAGAAACCCTGGTTCCACCTCTATTGGATCATGAATATAGTTTCTTCGCAGTGCTTCTGGTTTAGATATCTGTTTATTGCGGTTGCTCATTCCAGACCTATCAAAAAGTCTTGCATGAGCCAAATAATTCAGGCTCAATCTTCCCAACTCTATCATTTTTGGCGAATCTTCTTGATCAGTCATGTATGCTGGAATTTGGTGCTGCAGAAAATAGGTCTTGAACTGCAAAACACCAAGATTGGAGTGAAGCTTTTCAAGTCTGCTGATCATTTCAGGAAGACGTTTGTCAACTATTGGGACAATGAGTTCATCAAGGTCATCAAGGTCAACAAAAGCCACCCAGACAGACTCTCTATGAGCTTGTAGAGTACAGTCATTTGCAACAAAGGTTAATTCCGTGTAATGCCGATGCAGAAAGCGGTTAGGGTCTTCATAGCCAGTTTCTGTTGATGGCAATGGAGGGTAGGAAAACTTTTCGACTATTCCTTCTGAAATTCAGCTTGACTGCTGATTTGATATTCTGAGCCAGGGCTGTTGGGTCGGTTTTTTTCCTCGGTTTTTTTCGTTTTTTTCCGAAAAAAAACCGGTTTTTTTCCTAGGGGCTCGGAAAAAAACTAAAATGCGGAAAAAAACTCAAGTAAGTTTTTAAAGGAAATAGACGCAATAACTGGTTAAATTCGCTTCCAACGCTTTGAATTTACGTTAATAGAAGCCTTACAAGCATTTCCATGGCATAACTTAGCTGTTTTTCGCAAAAAATACCGGTACCATTTTCAGGCAACTTTTATTATTGTATTTTTATGTTTTAAAATCAAATTACTACACTAAAACATGAAATTAGTGCATTTTATTATAAGACTCACGCTATTTCGTAGAATTCTGCAATAAAAAGCGATTGTTAAAAAAATTTTTCTGTCATCTCGGAAAATAACTTTTGGAAAAAAACCGGAAAAAAAACAGGAAAAAAACCGGAAAAAAACCGGCTTGAGTTTTTTTCCGGAAAACAAACAGCCCTGTTCTGAGCCTTGATAAGATCAGGTCTTTGCTGAGAATACTATGAAAAATTATGAAGAAAGCAGTTACCTCTGACATACATATCTAAGATAGGCTCAACTTCTTCAGTTATTGAATGCAAGTAAATGTAAAACTTGCTAGCTCCCAATTGAAGCCACATTTCAACATGTTGTATCAGTAACGTCCAGTCTACAAAATGGAACAATGTTGCCACACAAACTGCCAAATAATGTTTCTTGGTAATCGCATTCGCGTTAAGATCTATTAAATTTGAATAGTCCTTGACAACCAAATCTGGGATTGTCCTCTTCATGAAGTAAGGACTCCAGATACAAGCAGGCTTAGCTTTCCACGCACAGGTCGTGTACATATTTTGCAGGCGCAGCTGCTTCTCAGGAGCTGGAGCTTGCAGGAACAATGTAGAGTTGTCACCACATTTTCTCAGAGCCAACAGAATAAGTTCGTTTTTCAAATAGTAACTGAAGGGATAAATGTAAGTTGGAGTTGATCTGTGGATTTTCCTGGTGATTTGAAATTGTTTCTGGTCTTTAGTTCTCTCAGCAGGTTTCAAGCAGTAAAATGTTACAAAAATAAACAAAACAGCAAGGACAACTACACCTTTGCGTGCCATTAGGATTTGACAGTAGGTGAAACAATTAAGGAGCTTGTACCACAGCAAACAGATTTGTGAATCTGCAAAAGCGAATAAACTCACTGAACTAAAGGCATACATGGGCCAGGGTTAAGGTGGGTTCACCCCTAGCCTTGAAGGCCAATACCCACTTTAGCCTGTCATGCCCCCATCGCCACACACCCCCTAACAGAGGGAGAAAATCTTCAAAATAGGCGTTTTTAGGAGCCACTGAAACAACCTCCATCTAGATTTTTCTGGTGTACTGTATGTATGACTGAAGGGCATATAATTAATAATACATTATGGAGCAGGTCCAGAAGCAGATGGGGGTTTTTGCTAGACTAGTTGGGGTCTATGCATATTTCGCAAACACAAACTAGGGGAGAAATATTCCAACAATGGCGGAACATTCTCGCATCTTGGCTCTTTTACATGAGCATCCACTAGCATTCAGAAAACCCTAGAAATTAACTTACCTTGCACTAGTGTTCCTTTCTGTTAGACAACCTAATTGAACTTCTAATAGTATTATTACTACAACACACGACTGGGAAGCCAAGATGTCAAAAACTAGTCCAGTGCACAAACTCTGACTCATTTCATGGCATACCACTGGCAGTAGAAAAATATTACAGAAAACAAGTTGCTCTAATTTAATGTATTTTACCAAACCTGTCACCAAATTTCAGTTTATTGGCATAAGGAGGGTTTTCAAGGGTTACTGCGATACATGAGTATGGGGGCGCCCAGGGGGGGGGGGGCAAAAATATAAATGTATGAAATGTTCGTAGAGGCTGCTAGAAAACCTCAGGATGCGTTCTAAAGCCATAGAAATCAATTTTAGCAACTGTGCACTCTTCCTAGAGGCAACTATTCCCAAACCGAAAATTTTCATGAAAAATTTCGATTTTTTACAAAATTTGTGTTACAGATCCGTTTTTGGGAAGTTTGTTGTCAAAAACTTGAGTTTTCCCGAAAATTCTTAATTTTAGAAGAAAATTTCGATTTTTCCGCAAATATGAGTGCAAATAAATTTCAAATTTCCTGCCAATATTTCAATTTCGCGCCAAAAATTTCAGCATTTCGCCAGCCAACTATGCCTGGAGACCTAGCTGTCCTCCTCTGAGCTGTGGACCCTGCACATGTACATTGTATGGTTGCTCTATGGCCATTTGGGCTTTTTTTGGCAGTGTTAATTTTACTTCAAATGAGGGCCAGGGGCAGCTACATATACAGTATAGATAAAAAAAATGTCCCATCGCTTTTTCGGCCTTCACTCAAACGTTTCGTTCTCAGTCACTTCTTTACCGATTTGGCTCAAATTTTCAGCAAAAATTAACAACATGGTTGGCTAAATATTCTGCAAGTTTAGTGCCAAAATTCCGACTCATACTGGTTTTATGACCCAAAAACTAGGAATGAGAGTGGTCCACGCAAATTTATTTTTTTTCGGTAATACAAGGAGTACAGTCCTGAAACTTGCAGGAATGATTGATGTTGCTACTGGGCGTAACATACTAAGCGGGCAGCCCTGTAGCTCAAAGGGCACTAAAATGGGGGAATTTCAAAAACATGAGTGAAAATCCCATAGTTAAGAAATCTGCACCTTCTAGAATCAAAGCACTGAATCTGTTGTTAATCAACATAGATTGTAGCAGGAAGTTCGACAAATAAATGAACCTGATATTTAAGCTCTGTTCCACACCATAGTAACCATCCCTGCAGCGTTTTTTGAAAATTGAAAATCTTTAGAATCGTCATTTTGCCGGTTTTACGAACAAAAGTCATATTTCGTCATGTTTTTGAAATTCCCCCATTTTAGTGCCCTTTGAGCTACAGGGCTGCCCGCTTAGTATGTTATGCCGAATAGCAACACCAATCATTCCTGCAAGTTTCAGGCCTGTACTCCTTGTATTACCGAAAAAAATAAATTTGCGTGGACCACCCTCATTCCTAGTTTTCGGGTCATAAAACCAGTATGAATCGGAATTTTGGCACCACACTTGCAGAATGTTTAGCCAACCATGTTGTTAATTTTTGCTGAAAATTTGAGCCAAATCGGTAAAGAAGTGACTGAGAACGAAACGTTTGAGTGAAGGCCGAAAAAGCGATGGGACATTTTTTTATCTATACTGTATATGGAATGGAAAATCTTACCTGAAATCGTGGGGGAAGACCGATTTCCCAAAGAAGAGTAAAAATCGCTGTAAAATTACCAATTCCTCTTAAAAAGCACCAAATTTTTGCCTCCAGGAGTAGGGAAAGAGGTCTTGACCAGCAAATGGGTGTGCAGCGGCCCGCTGACCCATGCATGGATGCTATATAAAAATACTGTATGTTCGATTATTTAGAAATGGCAGCTGTTCTCTGCCTGAGCTTTCTTGTTTGGCTGCCATATGTACGTTTCAATGTTTGACAGATTTACAGCACTTTATTATGGTCATGATTCGTTTCAGCACTTTCATTAATCAAAATATAGAATAGTATGTTGACCAACGCATGTTTTTAAGAAGATGTACATACTCTGAAAACTGCAGCAGCATTTTTCTTTCTGGTTTGAAAGAATCTCTGAATAACCACAATCAGAGCAATGTCTCACTCACACCACTGTCCAAGTGTTATTGGAGAAAACCCATTCAGACTTGTGCACAGCTGTTATTTTATCTATGCAGTAAACAGGAGCTGAGCACAAATTGGGATGCTCATACATTGTCTCTGAGCAGTTCTCCATTTTCTTCAGAACAGTCATACCCCTGTACAGTAGCGAATCACTTGCACGTCCATATTTCACCAGCCTCTTCTGTAGAGCAACAGATGCATTATATGCAAATTTTTCTAATTCATCTTGCGGTATTGTTTTGCTAGATTTCGTGTGATCGAATGCTGCAATTCTTCTCAGGTGGTATACTGCTGCCAGTGAAAGATCAATAGGTTGAGTTAGAAACCCTGGTTCAACCTCTATTGGGTCATGAATATAGTTTCTTCGCAGTGCTTCTGGTTTAGATATCTGTTTATTGCGATTGCTCATTCCAGACCTATCGAAAAGTCTTGCCTGAGCCACGTAATTCAGGGTCAATCTTCCCAACTCAATCATTTTTGGTGAACCTTCTTGGTCAGTCATGTATGCTGGGATTTGGTGCTGCAGAAAGTAGCTTTTGAACTGTAACACACCAAGATTGGAGTGAAGCTTTTCAAGTTTGCTGATCATTTCAGGAAGACTTTTGTCAACTATTGGGACAATGAGTTCATCAAGGTCGACAAAAGCTACCCAGACAGACTCTCTACGAGCTTGTAGAGTACAGTCATTTGCAACAAAGGTTAATTCTGTGTAGTGCCGATGCAGAAAGTGATTAGGATCTTCATAGCTAGTTTCTGTCCATGGCAATGGAGGGTAGTAGAACTTTTCCACTATTCCTTCTGAAATTCAGCATGACTATTGCTTCGTTTTTCTCACTCTTCGTACAATCACGCTTCTAAGAAACTAAGAAAAGTTCCTAAGAAGAATGCTGTTTACCTCTGACATACATATCTAAGATAGGTTCAACTTCTTCAGTTATTGAATGCAAGTAAATGTAAAACTTGCTAGCTCCCAATTGAAGCCACATTTCAACATGTTGCATCAGCAACGTCCAGTCTACAAAATGGAACAATGTTGCCACACAAACTGCCAAATAATGTTTCTTGGCAATCACATTGGTGTTAAGATCTATTAAATTTGAATAATCCTTGACAACCAAATCTGGGATTGTCCTCTTCATGAAATAAGGACTCCAGATACAAGCAGGCTTAGCTTTCGATGCACAGGTCGTGTACATATTTTGCAGGTGTAGTTGCTTCTCAGGAGCTGGACTTTGCAGGAACAATGTAGAGTTGTCACCACATTTTCTCAGAGCCAACAGAATAAGTTCGTTTTTCAAATAATAACTGTGTGGATAAACATAAGTTGGAGTTGATGTGTGGATCTTCTTGGTGATTTGAAATCGTTTCTGGTCTTTCGTTCTCTCAGCGGGTTTGGAGCAGTAAAATATTATAAAAATAAACAAAACAGCAAGGATGACTATACCTTTGCGTGCCATTCGGCTCTGACAGTAGGTATTATAAAACTGCGAAAATGGCTTATAGGCAGAAAATTGTGACAAACCTACAGTACAAACCATGGAAAAAATACCATTTTTCAAGTCTAACAGAGTCAAAAATCTGTGTGAGAGCTGCCTGTCGTTAAACACAGGCCACTCCACGACCTACACTGCACTTGCTGCTGGCGCCAAAATGTTACACTAGCATGGCCTATTTTAGTAACTAAAGGGGCGTGTTGGTAAGTAAGT
>JASANB010002971.1:0-15296 GCA_030248155.1 Sabatieria punctata | reverse complement strand
CAGGTCATCCGCCGAAGGGGGAGGGGGGTTGGGGGGTCTGGCGCCGGCCGGGGGGTCTGAGCCAAAATTTTGGGAGGGGGTTGCACCAGACATGGGCTAGCATTTCGGCTGAGGGGGGGTAGAATTTTCAATTCCTGAGGGGGGGCTGAGGGGGGGGGGGGTAGGAGCGCCTGAGGGGGGGCTGAGGGGGTGGTAAGCCAAAAAGTCAGATTTTTGGCTAAAATCAAGGTTTTTTGGCTGATTTTTCATTAAAATACGTTAAAATCGGTACGCTACTATTAGGCGATGCCGATTAGGCGATGCCGATTAGGCGACGCCGATTAGGCGATGGTACTATTAGGCGACAAAAACATTAATAGATAATAGTACCAATTAGGCGGGCCTTCCGAATCAGTCAAGGGGCCATGTTCAGCTGTAAGGCTAAATGCGCTGTTTTAACTATGCATGGCTAAGTGGCACTAAAATCATGTCTCGTTAATCTTATAACTCGTTAACTTATAGCTAAACAAGCCACCTGCCCTGACTGTTTCTAACTGAGATCCTGGCATTTGCCCCTATTCCCCAGCTTGCGTTGAGCACGCGAGCGGTCATCGGGTCGGCCACATATTTTTTGGGTTGCTCTGTTCATTAACGCGCTGGATGCAGACGATGCACAACGCACCAATAACTTTGCGGAAGCAGCTCACAGAGTTTCGCAGCGAGAATTTGATGCGGCGCGTCCATCCATCTAGCGCTTTATAAATGTTCTGCGAAATTGCTTTGCTATTTTGTTATACTTTGTTTTAATTGCTGTTGTGCTGTTTGCATTGTTGTGCTATTTTGTTAGTGGCAACGTATGTTGCTGTACGATTTATAGAAAAAAATTATTTCTGTCGCCTAATAGTACCGTCGCCTAATAGTACCACTAAATCGCCTAATCGGCGTCGCCTAATCGGCATCGCCTAATCGGCATCGCCTAATAGTCCTGCTTCGCGTTAAAATAAGCTATTCTGAAGTCATTTACACCTAATCCAGGCATATTTTTATCATAATTTTCTATACAAAATTCTTCCAAAAAATTCCTGAGGGGGGTACCGGCCGGCTGAGGGGGGTAGGTCAGAGCCTGGGGGGCTAACCCCCCCTCAGCCCCCCCCCTTTGCCCATGTCTGGGTTGCACTAAAAAACGCTTAAAATCGCCAAAAATTGCAAATTTGGGCTGAAATACAGCTAAAAAGTGCTGTTTTGCAGGCGATTTTTTAAATTTTTGTGTCTGAAATTGTAAAAATTTGCAAAAAATTTGCCCAAAAAATTACTTGCCAGAAAAATCGGAGGGGGGGTCGGGAAAATCGTCTCGGGAGGGGGTGTCCCCATCCGGAGGGTCTGGCCTAAGTCGGGTGGGGGGGCAGACCCCCAGACCCCCTTTACATGTATGGATAACGTGAGTAACAAACTGGAAGTACAAATTATTCCACCGGCATGTTAAGTCCATACACTCGAGTCATGTCATTGTCGTTTTGGTCGTGTCTCAACCGTGCCTCGCTTCGCTAGCCCTCCAGCAACGCTGATCAGCTTGCGGTTTAAGCCTCAGGTGACCCGGGCAATCAAATCAATCTGCGTGGAAAAGGGGAGTTAGGTATGGAGCCGGACTGATCTTGCAGCTGCAGCTAGCAGACGTTGATCCTGCTGCTCAGACAGTAGCTTGAGAGTAAATGATAGCAACTCTCCAAACAAAATAAATGCACACCCGCTTCAGTCGTGTAATACGCAGATCTGATGCAATCGAACGCATAACTTTATTCTTCTTCCTTCTTCTTCGACAGTTTTGGCAACGTTCGGCAGCGAAACTGGTTATCAGCATCGGGGACAGTTATCTTCGACCGTGGGAGGCATCGGGTAATATCGAATCGGCGCAAAGTTAATCGGCGCAAAGCGCAAAGTGGCGCAAATTTTTCAGTGGTTGCGTGAACATCTAAGATACTGTAGCCCGCAAAATTTAAATTCTCTCGTCCCTCCTTTCTTAATTTGTCGTTCCATAAATGATGATTGTCTCAGGACCATTTCTCATTCGCAATATGCGCTGTATTAATCTTCAAGGACTCAAGTTAATACGTTAATTATTTTATTAATTACCTACTATTAATTGTTGTTAATTACTCAAGTTAATATTTCAAGTTTAATACCACTCTGGAATCCATAAGTTTCGTTGCCCACATCAGCGTGGGGAAATGGGCGAGAATAACTTCAGATACATTAGCTCCACCCATTTCCGTCCTAGAGGAACGGCTTTTTAACATTTGTAAATGAAATAAAGATGAACGAAACGGTACCGTTCGTTGAAGACGAAGTCGGCGTCGATCATAATTATGCTGGGACCGTGACTAGCACGCCTAACAAAGCTACTGCGGCAACAACGTAAGTGTGGTTTTCATAAGTTGGTAAAAGTTTAAACAATCTCGGTCCCCGGTCTAATCATAGCAAATTCGGGCGGTCCTAAATTGCCCCGGATTAATAAGGCAGAGCCGTACATGAAAAATGGTTTGCAAATTTTACAGCTGATTTTGGTATTCGTATTCGTAGCCAAGAGAGAACTCAGAGTGACAGGCGCGCAGATCGCTATTACTGACTAGACTATACGACCAATAAAACAGAACAGCGAACGATGTACTGTGAATACGCCTTGGAAATTGTTTTGAAGTTAAAGTATGCAACTCGTTTGCTAGCGATGTTTGATTTCCTTGATTCTCAAGGGGTAAGCCTGGCGTGTCTAAAAGCGTCCGCTCCCGTGTAAGTAACAACTTAACGTACAGAATACACAGAATAAATAACTCTCTAGATTCGCAAATAAGAAATGTGGTTCGCCGCAGCAGCACCAGTTTCTGTGCTCTCAGATTGCTGGTGAGATTATAATTATTATAATAATATTATGTCAGCACTTTCCCAGCCCAGCAGTACTTTTTTTTTACGTTCGCGTTACCTTCCAAACAAGAAGCTAAGTTAGACTACTAACCAGTTCAAGGCTTTAATGTAAATGATTCCCGGTCCATTCCTCCACCCACGAAATAGCCATTTTTAACCTGAAAGGCTAAGATTGAACCTAGGTCTAAGCTAAAACCAAGGCTTTAATAAAGTCAGGGTGGTTGGCGGATGGGGGAACGGGCTTCCTCCAATGCAAATTTTGGTACTGAACGACTGAACGCACATGTAAAGTTTTCCCGCATTAGCGCTGGTACCGTAAATTTGCGCTTTGCGCCGATTACCTTTGCGCCGATTCGATATTACCAGGCATCGGCTGCAGCAGGGGCAAACCCAATCTGCACGAGCGGTGCGAGCGTGCGAGTCGCACCAACCCGTAACCAAACAGGCGCCTCAACGCTCCGAGCGAGCGCCAAATTCAAATCGCTTAAGCACTGACACCCTGCTTCAAGTTCCATTCAGGCCTGCCTACCTGCGACTCATTGCCTCCCAGATCGTTCATAACTTTGTTAATGTAGCCGCTACTCGCAGTTCGCGCACCACTGATCTTCAACTAAGTCCTATCTGGAAGAGTCGGCCGAGTTGTGGATTTCAGTGAAACTGACGATTTTCCTTCAAATTGAAACGATTTCAAATCTTCAAGGTATGATAGTTATTCAGTGTGTTTTTGTGCTAACACTCACATCTCGTTTGGTAAACCCCCATTCGTAATTCCGAAATACTATCCCGAGAATCGGAAAGAAGATTCGGTTGTGAAAATCAGTTAACTGACGATTTTTCTACAGATTGCACCGATTTCAACTCTTGTAGCTGTGGTACTTCTTCGATACAGTATGGGCTTTCACATATGGTACAGTATTGTGTGAACATGTTCTGGCCAACTCCGATTCGCTAAGCCGATGTATCATCCGAGAATCGGCCGATTCCGTTGCGGCAATCAGTAAAACTGACGATTTTCCTTCAGAATGACTCCGATAGAGTCTGCCCTGTATTTTCATGGTGCTTTTTGAGCCCTGTGTTTTTCGGGTCGCTTTAATTGCCCTCTAAAATGGGCACCCCCTTCAAATTTGCACCCCGTATTTTTCAGGATATTATTTGCCCCTGTCTAAAATTCTTACCTCCTAATTTTTTTCGGTCCGAAATTTTTTGCTCCCTGTATTTTGGAGGTGTTTTATTTGTCCCCCTCTAGAATTTCAAACCCTCTAAAGTTTTTCTAAAATCTTTTGTGTGTGATTTTTTGCGCCATATATTTTTTCGGTCTGGTTTTTGTTCACCCCAAAGTTTTGCTTACAAAAAAGCTAGGGTACAAAGAAAATACACCCCAAAAAATTTCAGAACGCAAATTTCAAAGGAAGAAAAAATTTAGAGGGTAAAAAGTTTAAGGGATTCAGATTTTAAGGGGGCAAGTAAAGCACTACGAAAAGCATAGGGAACAAAAAATTTCGGAACGAAAAAAATTGGGGTATAAGAATTCGAAGTTGAAGTCGTGCATGATATGGACAAAGTGAATAGTAGGCCTAGAGACTTGTAGCGGTTGTGCCAGTACTGGAGCGGTTTGAATTTGGCGCTAGTTCGGAGCGTTGCGGCGCTGCAATGGTTACGGTATGGTGCGGCTCGCACGCTCGCACTGCTCGCACCGCTCGTGCAAATTAGGGTTTGCCCAAATTTAGTCTATCAAACGGTCCATTCATTCATCTGATTATTATTTTAGCAAAGATGGGAAAATGACTTTTCCTGGTGAAGAAAGTAGCCTCAACGAACTGCTGGAGGGCTTGTTGTCGTCAGGCTTGCCGACCTCTTTACCACCTAAGAAGATCCGTGACGAATCTCTACCGCACGCACCAAATCGGAATGCCTCTCTTTCCGAAACTGACGTAAAAGCAAGTCTAGCTAGACTGTTGGACTGAGTAACCTGACCGGATGGAAGGAGTGAACGAATTCTTCTGGATAAATTAAAATGCTGTGATGCAATATTGCGAAATGCGATATGTCATCTGGTCTACATTACCTACATGTACTGCGGTTTGGGGTTACCCCAGCTCGAAAGCCCTCCCCCAAGCATACATGGGCCGGGGGGTATGGGGGAATACCCCTCCCGCGTTTTTTTGGCCTTTTTCTGCCCCCCCCCCCTCGAGGTCTCCATACTCCATACCCCCTCCGGATTTTTCCGGCCCATGTATACCCCCAAGACAGTTTAGAACCCCCGCCCCGACCCAAAAATATAAGTACTAGTAGCAGCTCCAGTGTAGCAATCTGGCTCAGAAATCACTAATCTTTAGATTAAAATGCGCTTAAAAGTCCTTGGATCCTGAATTAGGCGTTTCCACAGCTGGTGTTGTTAAACTTTTAAACTTAAAGAAGAAATCTGTGCTTGTATAAGCCTTTTTTCTTGTTTTTAGCTCTGAAGCGCTATTTGGATGCTTAAAATAGCGGTTTTCAGCTTCATTATTTAGAAAACGTGCTAAAAACGCATTTCCAGGCGTTTTGGAGCTTTTTAAAATTTTGGACCCCCTCTGGGCGAAACCCACCTTGGCGCCCCGCAGACGGAAAATCCCGTCCCCACCCCAGGCCGGCCCTGACCAATTACAGCTATGCCGGTTCGTGTTGTTTGTATGACGTTCTAACTTCTTTTCAGCTTTTAACTCTGTTTAGCTGGCCGTCCGAAACGCATTACGCTACTTTCCACAAGCCTGGCACAAAGAATTGGCGCCCGAGTTCTTAGAAGAACTGAACAACTATGGGCATATCTATATGTATCGTTTTGCGCCACCTGTCTCTCTGAAAGCGGTCAACATAGACAGGATTCCTGCCAAATCTCGGCATTGCGCCGCCATCATTCTCATGATCTTGAACAACCTCGACCCGGCGGTGGCTCAGTTTCCTCAGGAGTTGGTTACCTACGGCGGCAATGGACAGGTGTTTAGTAACTGGGCCCAGGTAGTTTTAATACCGTCAGGCACTTAACGGTGTAGACCGGTACCTTAGGTGCTACCATATACGCAGTGTTGTCCAAAATTTTTTCTTTCTGCGCAGAGAGCAACACGCCTATTTTTGACTTTGTCATTTTTCACCTTTCCCGAAAGGCAATTTTTGGCTAATTTTTACCTTTATAATTAGAATACTTAGTTCATTAAAAATAGTACTGATGCTGTTGTGTTTTGCCGGGAGCAGTAAACGGCCTCTTCCTCTTAAGCGTAAAAATCAGGTTACCGACCCGTCTTCATCGCTAGATCCAGACACAACTGATCTTCCAGCTTTATCTGTACCGTATACAATCAAATGTCGTTAAATGCCTGTTGAATGTGATGCCTATTATGAGTGAGTATTTATGAAGGAGTGCTGTTTCAGTTCTGGCTGGTGATGCACTATTTAACTACGATGGAAAATGACCAGACGTTGGTTATGTATTCCGGACACCCGCTTGGACTTTTCCCGTCGCATCCACGAGCGCCCAGAGCGGTCATATCTAATGGAATGGTAATGACTGACACTTTCGCTCGATTAATGGCTCTAGTCCGAATTCTCCATGCTTTTTCTCATCTCTTCTATTTGTTTTTCTTATTTCTTTCTCTTTACTGCAGTACTGTGCTAAGCATCAATTACAGTTGTAAAAAAATTTTTTTTGAAAGCCAAAAAAAGCTTTTTTTATGAAAATTTTTCATTTCGAAATTTTTTTTTCAAAATTTTTTCCTTGCATGAAATATAGTTTGTAGGAGATGCAAGGATGCATCAGAAGCAACTTTAAATGCAAAAGCTGATACTTTGGTTCCAACATAGTGTTACGACCTGAGAGTCGATATTCTACCTGCAGCATTGCTCACAGAGTGGCTGCTGCGCTTCAAAACCTATTTTCAGGCTTAGAATAGGCATGAAATTGATAGAACTGCACTACTAATGTATATCTGAGGCTAAATTCAGAGATTTTTTGCCAAAATTTCCATACTGTGAATAAAATAAAAAATTTTCGAAATGGGCTTCAAAAAAGCTTTTTTTTTTTAAAAAAAGAGCCTAACAACACTAGCATCAATTGTGACGTCAAGATTGTGTTTCCCTTGGTTTCTTTTCTTCTGCTCTCGATGATTTCCTTTTGTTGCTTCAGATGATTCCCAATTACTCTTCAAAAGAATTGTATGACAAGTTCTTTGCGCTGGGCGTCACACAGTACGCACCTGCTTTTCACGTTAGTTTGACCATCCTTGTACTCAGGTTGTGATTGGCATCCAGTTAATTACTTCACTCACAGCAAGCCGGCACAGTTGGTGAAGTGGTTTAGGTCACAAAGCCGTTTTCACAAGTTTCTTGCCGCATAGTTGGTGGTCGGCATAGTGCTCAACCCAGGCCACGGAGGGCTGGTGACAGCCCGACTGGAGCTGCCTAAGCACCTAAAGCTACAATAGCAATCACACATGTGTTGGGACAAACGGGAACGGGGACAGCTACCACTGAGACCCAGACAGACTGACACCGAGAATGTGTGCTAGTAGTCAAGGCAGCGAAGTGCATGCCGTGGGTGTGCGTGATGGACCCGCAATGTGGCCTAACGCAGAGGCTACGGACCTGCCCAGACAATCCATCCCATCAATCACATCAAGAATATATTCTTGCTGACATGGATGTTCCAACTAATGATTTCCACTTAGTTGCTGTATTGCCTTCTTTCATCTATTCCTTTTAGGTACGGTCAAATGACAGCCGGTAGCTATTGTTACATCGGACCTCAAGGCATAGTGCACGGAACCACTGTATGTCTTACTAATACTTAGCGGGCAACAGTCAAAGATTTTCCACACGATGCCGATGCCAGACATTGGCTGAGGGGTTGGCCCCCTCAGGCTCTGACCTATCCCTAGACCGTCGCTACCCCTCGGGATTTTTTCATAGAAAATTATTATAAAAGTATGCATATATTTGGTGTTTTAACGAAAAATAAGCCAAAAGTCCTTCATTTTAGTAAAAAATCGAAAGGATTACCACTCCCTCTCATGTACTCCTACCCTACCTCCTAACTCCTTTTAATAGCCTTTCTTTTAAAGATAACAGTGATGAACGCCGGACGAAAGTATCTGAATATGTCGAATCTGAGCGGCAAAGTGTTCGTGACTTCGGGACTGGGCGGTATGAGTGGAGCGCAAGCTAAGGCAGCGGTCATTGCAGGCTGTATCGGTGTTATCGCCGAGGTTAGTAGAATCAGGGTTCGTGCCCAATCAGTCCTATTCACACTACTAAAACTGTTAGTTCTATGCTTTTCAAATTCTTTTCGCCCTGATTGGGCGGTAACAAATGCTTTGAACAAGTTTTTGTGCAAGAAAGTTCAGATTAGCGAGAAGAATTTTTGAAGATGTCAGGGGATGTTTTGGCTTTTGTCAGGGAATTTTTAATCGCCGGAGCAGCACGAACAATGACAATGGGTGAACTGTATTTTTTTAAATTCCACTTGTTTAGGTGAGTGAAGAAGCTTTGAAGAAACGCAAAGAACAAGGATGGCTGATGGAAGCTACGGATGATTTGGACCATTGCATCGAACGTATTCAGTGAGTTTCGGCGTCGTGGTTTAACTACGTAATTGTGATTTTTGCTGCAGGGCTGCGAAATCGCTTGGTAAAGCCGTAAGCATAGGCTATTTGGGAAATGTAGTGGAACTCTGGTACGTTTTGTTATGAATTTTACAGTAACCATCACATGATCGACCGACTCAAGCAGTGATGTAAACGAGGCTCAGTTCAACTCGAAAAACTGGAAATAACTCGGTATTTTGGAAACTCGGTTACGTAGTTGTGGCTTGGTTAGAAAAATAGCGAGTTTGTGTAAATTATTCTAAAATAGCTTATAAATTATAAGGAAACGGTGCTGATTGCATGTTACTTATCTACATAGATAGTTCTCTATTGCTCTCTGACTTCACCTAACAAAACTTAACCTGCCTAAATTTTCCTAACTCGGTATTTCTAACTGGTTTACATCACTAGACGCAAGCAAGCTACACTAACTTTGAGCAGAAAAAGTTTCTAGTCTAGCTAGCCTATATGAGTTGTTTATGTGATGGATGGGCTAATTGGCTAACAAAATGATTGCTGAAGTGTCGACCATCAGGTACGGTCTAGAACTGTTACAGGGAAGGGTTGGTCGATCACTACGAGCAGACGGGAGAGCTGCTGGTTGAGTTGGGTTCGGACCAGACGTCCTGTCACAATCCCTTCAACGGCGGCTACTACCCTGTGCAGCTGACATTCGCTCAAGCCAACGAGCTGATGAGAAGTAATCCCAGCCAGTTCAAGCAGTTCGTTCAGGAGAGGTTTGTTTTTGAGTTCCACTGTCCTTTCGGACAGCTCTTTTCAGAGCCCTTCAATGGGGTAGCCCTGCCTTCAAACAACCCTCCCCTTTGCTGCCAATAGTTGCAACGGCAGCGCCGGTTCGGTTCCCATTTACCTTCTGGCCATCACCAGCTTTCGGCGGTCTGGGTTGGGCTTTACGTCGACTACTTCCAGTCGCTTCGGCCGGTTTCGAACCCACAAACAACCGCTCTCACGGATGCCGGGGCCGCCGTGACACACGGGATAGCGTAAACTACCCGTGGCCCAGACTAGGTTCTACTTCTTTCCAGTCCAGTTAGTTTTGGATTATGACTGATCGTTTAGCTTGAGAAGACACTTGTCAGCGGTGGACAAGCTTACCGCGGCCGGTATGTTCTTCTGGGATTACGGCAATGCCTTTCTTCTCGAGTGCCAACGGGCCGGCTGCGATGCGGCGAAGCCTGGCGATAGCTCTGGAACACTCTTCAAGTATCCTTCCTACGTTCAGGACATCATGGGGTGTTGCCACTTATTCTCTTCAATTAAAAGTCACCTTGCCACTTTCAGAGACATTTTCTCGCTTGGCTTTGGGCCCTTCCGTTGGGTGTGTACTTCCTGTCTCCCATCCGACCTACAGCTGACAGACCAGCTGGCACGAGATACCATGGTTTCTCTGGTTAAAGACGGAAGTATGCAGCTAATCCGCTAATTTGATCAGCTTAGCATTGGTAAATTTTCAGTGCCGCTTAGCTCGGAGCAACAATATGCTGATAATATTACGTGGATTGAACAGGCCCAGGATCATAAATTAGTAAGCTTTTGTCTGTTTTACTATTTACACCTTGCTCATCATTACCTGAACCATACATGTAACAGGGGGTCTGCCCCCACCCGACTTAGGCCAGACCCCCCCCGGATGGGGACCTCCCTTGACGATTCCACCGACCCCCCCCTCCGATTTTTCGGGCAAGCAAATTTTTGCAATTTTTTACAATTTCAGACACAAAAATTGCCAAAATCGCCTGCAAAACAGCACTTTTCAGCTTTATTTCAGCCAAAATTAGCGATTTTTGAGCGTTTTTTAGTGCCCGATCCCCCTCCCAAAATTGCCTCAGACACCCGCGGCCGGCGCCAGACCCCCCAACCCCCTCCCCCTTCGGCGGATAACCTGTTACATGTATGACCTGAACTAAGAAGAAGTTACAGGTGGTAGAGATCTAAGGTTGCAGGTGGTTGGTTCGCAAGCACGCATACTCTATTCCGATCAGCAAGGACGCGTTGCTATAGCTCTGGCCTTTAACCAAGCGATCGCAGACGGCCGTCTGAAGGTATTACATAATATATACATTTCGGTAACTTTGTTCGTTCCGTCTTCTGCCCTCCTTACGGACGATAATAAGTATCAGTTGGCTTCAAAGTTCGTTTTTATTCTGTGTTTATCGTTTTGGCTTTGAAAGTGCAATATAAACGCTGACAGTTTGAGCAAAATTATAAGCAACTTACTATGAACGAAATCTTTGAGTGAAGCGCAAAAATGTCGATGGGCCTATACCGACATGGGTTAGCATTTCGGCGGATGGCGGTAGAGTTTTCAATTTCTGATGGGGGTAGGGGTGCCTGAGGGGGTGGTAAGCCAAAGCGTCCGATTTTTGGCTAAAATCAAAGTTTATTGGGCTGTTTTTCGCTAAAAAAGGTTAAAATAATATGCTATTCATCAGCTCATTTACATCTATTCTAGGCATACTTTTATCAGAACTTTCTATACAAAATTCTTTCAAAAAATCTCTGAGGGGGTCGATTATAGCCTGATGGGAGTCAAACCTCCCCCTCAGCCCCCCTTTGCTCATGTCTGGCCTATACTGTAGTTGAGTAGTACGTACTTGGCTTTGGGTTCGCCCAAGTATGTTTGAGATGTTGATGCGATCGAGTTTGGTCTAGCTAGATTCAATGTAACATAATGTGTGACATTGAGTGTGACTGATTTTACTTCTAGGGTGCAGTTGTGTTGAGCAGAGATCACCACGATGTCAGCGGCACAGACAGTCCTTTTCGAGAAACGTCAAACATCTACGACGGTTCAGCATTTTGTGCCGGTGCATTCCATTTACTGTCTGACTGACCGACAGTATTTGAGCGAAATCAATCTCTGCTGTAGACATGGCAGTTCAAAATTGCATTGGAGATTCGTTTCGTGGTGCAACCTGGGTGGCCATTCACAATGGCGGCGGAGTTGGCTGGGGCGAAGTAACGAACGGCGGCTTCGGTTTGGTTCTGGATGGCACGGAGGTCTGTCTCTGTCTGTCTGTCTGTCCCAAGATACAACAGTTTTTCAAGGCACAAAGGTCAGAGGTTTAGGAAGCATCAGAACGAGCGAAAACCATGCTAAATTGGGACGTGTCAAACGGTGTGGCTCGTCGATGTTGGAGCGGCAACAATTTCGCGCGACAAGCCATTGAACGCGCTATGCAACAAAACCCCAAGCTACGCGTTACGCTGCCTAACGGTGTTTCTGATCTGTGAGACCTTTCACGCTCTTATTTACATCCTATTCTTCTGGTTGTTGGTGCCTTCCAAGAGACGAGTTGAGGAGACCTATTTCTCTCACGATGTTGTTGACTTATTCTCATAGTTTTCTACGGTCATACAGGGTCGTTTTAGCGAGGCGTTTTACCAACATAAGTTGACAGTTTTTAATAAACGCCTTTTCTGCAGCACGAATTGCCTGTATGTACTGTTCAGCGACTGGGTGGCCTGGTTTAGGTTCTAATTTGATAGTCTACTTTGTGATGAACTGTGATAGTGATTGTTTTGCTCAAGTTTGTTTTTTGCTCATTTTTGACGGCGGCTGGTGCTTGCGAAATGGTGCGGGTTTTGTCATGTTTTATTAGCAATGAGTCTGGTTTATATGCTGATAAATTTTCCTGGACCGTGCCAACTTCATAGTTGTGGGTGGGTTGTTTGTTTCCCTCAATATTTTGGTCTGACCTTATTAGCTGGCTATGTTGGTCAAAGCCCAGCTGTTGTAAGATCTTTGTTATGGAGACATTTCGTTTAGGAATCGATTTCTGTTTGTGTCGTGTTGAAGAATGGTATTGCATGATAGGCAGCAAGTCATGTCATACTGCAAGCAAGAAGGTTCAGAGTTTTTCGCTTACGTTCTTTCTACTCGAATTGCTTAAATGCGTTTTTCTGCTGGAAAAAAGCGATTCCGAAATTTTGTATTTGAACAAGCAAAGAAAGCATTAAAGAAGAATTGTTTTACAGGCAAGGATACAGTTGTGTTTGTTACTAAAGAGGACCACAACAAACCATTAACAGAAGAAATGGAAGAACTGGCCAAGAGAGTAGTTGAAGCTAAATTTGAAGATGTTGATGGTAAGTGAGTATTTTGTTCTTTTCTCTTAATTTTACGGACTTGGCATTTTTTATTCAAGTAGGCAAGTGGTTTATGTTTTAGGTCCGGTCACCGAGAATGGGGATATAAATTGGAGTTGTCCATGTATGGGAAGTATAGTGTCGGGACCTTGCGGTTATGCCTTCCGACAATCGTTTGAGTGTTTCCACTATAGCAAAGCAGAGCCTCGTGGTAGCGACTGTTACGAGCAGTTTGTGGAAATGAAAGTGCTTCGATCAATGTCCCAAGCTTTATGGCTCAGGTATGTACCTGTTCTTTCTTTTCCTACGCTTAACTGCAGTATCGTCGGGCCTCTATTATTTCCATCATTTTATTACCGCAAACATATTACTTGAATAAAGGTAGTTTCTATGTGTAGATATAAGTCGTGTCGTATTGTCTCACCTCCGAACTTATACAGTATAGATAAAAAAAAAATGTCCCATCGCTTTTTCGGCCTTCACTCAAACGTTTCGTTCTCAGTCATTTCTTTACCGATTTGGCTCAAATTTTCAGCAAAAATTAACAACATGGTTGGCTAAATATTCTGCAAGTTCAGTGCCAAAATTCCGACTCATACTGTTTTTATGACCCGAAAACTAGGAATGAGGGTGGTCCACGCAAATTTATTTTTTTTCGGTAATACAAGGAGTACAGTCTTGAAACTTGCAGGAATGATTGGTGTTGCTATTGGGCATAACATACTAAGCGGGCAGCCCTGTAGCTCAAAGGGCACTAAAATGGGGGAATTTCAAAAACATGAGTGAAGATCCCATAGTTAAGAAATCTGCACCTTCTAGAATCAAAGCACTGAATCTGTTGTTAATCAACATAGATTGTAGCAGGAAGTTCGACAAATAAACGAACCTGATATTTAAGCTCTGTTCCACACCATAGTAACCATCCCTGCAGCGTTTTTTGAAAATTGAAAATCTTTAGAATCGTCATTTTGCCGGTTTTACGAAGAAAAGTCATATTTCGTCATGTTTTTGAAATTCCCCCATTTTAGTGCCCTTTGAGCTACAGGGCTGCCCGCTTAGTATGTTATGCCCAATAGCAACACCAATCATTCCTGAAAGTTTCAGGACTGTACTCCTTGTATTACCGAAAAAAATTAAATTTGCGTGGACCACCCTCATTCCTAGTTTTCGGGTCATAAAACCAGTATGGGTCGGAATTTTAGCACCACACGTGCAGAATATTTAGCCAACCATGTTGTTAATTTTTGCTGAAAATTTGAGCCAAATCAGTAAAGAAGTGACTGAGAACGAAACGTTTGAGTGAAGGCCGAAAAAGCGATGGGACATTTTTTTTGATCTATACTGTATTACCTGTGGTAAGTTGTAAAATTTTGCATTTTGAGGTAATGTGAAAGGTAAGGAAATAGGTTTCCACCGTGAATTTGCCTTCGAACAAAGGGGTTATAAAATAGTCTGGTTAATTTTTTGTCTTCTACATAGATGCTAATTGCTTGTCATATTAAGAGTTAGATGATGACGATGATAAAGAAGAGGAGGATTTCGGTGGAATATCTCTAGACGACTCCTCCAATCCCGAATTGTCTGCTCGATCACAGAAATAATCACCGTCGGCTGTTTCCTATGAAAGATCGGAAGGTCAACAACGAGAAGAAGTATCAGACGAAAGTGACAAGTCCGTCATCTTACAATACAATAGCTCACTACTGTAGTACAGCATAGTATCTATTGACTTTTCGCTAGGTGCCAGTGCCACTGATTTCTTGTTCAGCTTTCTATGTACAGAGTGAGTAGTGAGCCGATTTAGAAATGCTCCCTTTACGTTAGCAGTTTGTTCTGATTCTCATTCCAGTAGTAAATAGTCGACACCAGTTTGTTGTTCGGTTTTTTGGCTGTTTTACAAACCGAAAACCATTTTGGTCTCGTGCTTTGTGATGGTTAAGAGTCCATCTTCGCTGAAACCAGTATGCGTAACTGGCTTTTCTTTTTCAATGTACAATAAGACACAACGCATATATAACCTTACAACTATGACGTTCAAAAACTGAACTTTGCACTCTAACCCCTCCCCACGTTTTTTCAACACAATCGCCTCGAAAACTAAATTTGTTCGTGGCTGACCTCTCTCCTCCTCGACAAACCGTACTGTCCTGTCCGACCCCCTCCGATTTCTCTGGCAAGTAATTTTTGATCAAATTGTCTGATACTAAAATTGCTAAAATCGCCTGTAAAACAGGGTTGAGGGTCTACAGTTATTTTGACGAGTTTTTGCTGAAAATTAAGTGATTTTTGAGTGCCCAACCATCTCCCTAGAATTTGGGTTCAGACCCCCCCCCCCCGGCCGGCGCCATGACTCTGCAACCCCCTCCTCCTTCAGCGGATGACCTGTTACATGTATACATACTGTACTGCACCGAAGTGGCTTCAGCGACGACTGTGTGGTTTTTGTGACAATGAAATTAGGACAGGCTGTCGCGTGCAGTTGCAGTTTGCCCCACTCATACTTCGCCGAATTTCCGCCCTGCTCCCATTCAAGTTTTTGTGCAGTTTTTGTGTTTCAGTTACGTTGACTGGTGCTGAGCTGACTGGTTTGGACGAAAGCGGTCCTATCCAAAAACTGGCTCTTTACGTGCGTACACTATAACAATGAATCAATAACTTGCGTTGTTGACGCAGTAGTGG
>JASANB010002970.1:0-73517 GCA_030248155.1 Sabatieria punctata | reverse complement strand
TGAACAGATAGCTCGTTTTAAACTGATCTTATGCAGCGCCATTTATGAGTTTCTCGCGAAGTTTGACTATTAAGAGTCAGTCTCTGAACCGATCGAGTCTCATTCTTCAGACCCAAAATTGAAACTTTGGCTCGGGAAGTTGAAAGTTGGTGCACTGATACCACTTGATGAATTGTTCAACCACTGCAAAGGAATACCGAATTCGACGCTCCGCTCACGAGATATAAGCCTGAAAATGGGCTCTCTTAACTATGGGACCAAAATTTCAAACTCGCATTTCTAACTTACCGGTTGGAGTTTGAAGTTGAAAACTGTGGATTTTACGTAACTTTTTTTTTAGTACTTTAAGATTACGTAGTCCAATTTCGCTTTTGAGTAAAAAAATTTTTTTTTCAACCTCCTTTGGCGCCCCATAGCTCGTCTGCAACCCCCCTAGTCATATCTTTTTATTTCAGATTATTGTAGCGCTATCAATTGGCACCTTTCTGACTACAAAATACGTTGAGCCAGCTGCCCGCGCGTGTTTGAGAAATATGGCTTCAAATTTGAAAAACCCCTGACTTTTGCATTATTTTTTGTGCATAAAATTTCCAACTACGGTTTCTAACCTACCAGTTGGAGGTTGAAGTTAAAAATTCCAGTTTTTACACAACTTTTTGAGTACTTTTAGACTACACGGTAAATTTCGCTTTTGAGTAAAAAAAAATTTTCTTCGACCTCCTTTGGCGCCCCTTAGCTCGTCTGGAACCCACTCTAGTCATATCTTTTTATTTCAGATTATTATAGCGCTATCAATTAGCTACGTTTGGTGTAAAACACGTGGAGCCAGCTGCCCGCGTTTTCAGAAATGTGGCTTCAAATTTCAAAAACCCCGAATTTTTGCATTATTTTTTGTGCGTAAAATAATGCAAAAGTCTGGAGCTTTTCAACTTTGAAGCCATATTTCTCAAAAACGCGGCCAGCTGGCTCGACGTACTTTATACCAAAACGTAACTAATTGATAGCGCTACAATAATCTGAAATAAAAAGATATGACTAGGGGGGTTGCAGACGAGCTATGGGGCGCCAAAGGAGGGAGAAAAAAAATTTTTTACTCAAAAGCGAAATTGGACTGCGCAATCCTAAAGTACTCAAAAAGTTGTTTAAAGACTATAATTTTTAACTTCAAACTCCAACTGGTAGGTTAGAAATCATAGTTGGAAATTTTATGCACAAAAAATAATGCAAAAGTCTGGGGTTTTTCAACTTTGGAGCCATATTTCTCAAAAACGCGGGCAGTTGGCTCGGCGTATTTTACATCAAAAGGTAGCTAATTGATAGCGCTACAATAATCTGAAATAAAAAGATATGACTAGGGCGGGTTGCAGACGAGCTATGGGGCGCCAAAGGAGGCCGAAAAAAATTTTTTTCCTCAAAAGTGAAATTGGACTATGTAATCTTAAAGTACTCAAAAAGTTATGTAAAATCCACAATTTTCAACTTCAAAGTCCAACTGGTAAGTTAGAAATGCGAGTTTGAAATTTTGGTCCCATAGTTAAGAGAGCCGATTTTCGCGGGCTTATATCTCGAGCGTGGAGCGTCGAATTCGGTATTCCTTTGCAGTGGCTTAACAACTCATCAAGGGGTAACAGTGCACCAACTTTCAACGTCCTGCGCCTAAGTTTCAATTTTGGGTCTGAATAGGGCAAAGGGGCAAAACTCGATCAGTTCAGAGACTGACTCTTAAGTATTTATTCAAACCCCCTGGAGCTGTTACTGAAACTCCTTTTCCTTCCACGGAACATGCATCCTGTTCTCTATGACCAGAAAGACAAAACGTACTCATCGCGTTTTTCTTTCTCCTTCTGCTGTTTCTCGATTGATTCGGCCTCTCCAAGACTGGGAAACTCCTCGGCATTGCCCACGTCAGGCATCTTCTCCTTCTGCTGGTTCAAACGGCGCAAGCCGGCGGAACGAATTTGGCCGGAGCGGCGGGCTGCGCCTGGCTGCGGCTCTGGCACCGGCTGGGCCACCGGAGCTGCGTTGCCGTCCAAATTCCAGCCCTTGTTGTGACTGGGCTCAACCAACTCCTCGTCCTCCTCATTGTTGGCATCTTTCTCTTGACTGAAACCGTCACCTTACCTACACCTCTGCACCTGCACACAACTGACTTCAGCTCTAAGTCTTTAATGCCCACTTCGGCCAAATCAACCCTCTTCTCTTCAAAGTCGCGCCACTCCGATTCTTCCTGCAACACAATCTGCTACACCATAACTCCACTACAGACGCCATCTCATCACATTCACTCAGCTTACATTGTTAGCATTTTGCGTGAAAAATTCCTCTTCCTCTTTCGCCCGCTTTTCACGCAATTCCTCTTCCCGATCAATCTCCTCCTGAAACATGCAACGCACCGATTTCTATGTCATAAAATATAATTTTACAAAACAGAACAAAAATCTGTACATGAGGAAATGGAATGTGGAAGGATTTACCCCTTCCACTTCGTCCCTTCAGGGGAACACCCTTATTCGTGTCGCCTACGTAACCTACTCTAAACATGTGTTCGAGACTTTGAACAAGCAAACAGATATACACAAATGAGCAATGCAAATGTAAAAGATTTTTTACTGCAGCAACCGTAAATCTCAACCCATTTGAATTAATCTTCTTTGAAAGAAAGAGAAATAAATTCTAGAAATATTGCTGAAATTTTTGCTTACTTAGTTCCTGATGTAACTGGCAGCTCCGGTTCTGTTCCGGTGCCGAAGGGTGCCTTTTTGACTTTCCGCTCTTTTTGGAAGCAAACCTGCTAAATTCCATGCAATAACGCTAAACACTATTAATAAATCACCCAAAAACTTTGTTTTAGGCAACAATTTTGATTGCTATTATCACTACTTTTTTCACAAGTGCACACAAGTGTCGATAATTTACAACAGCCCAAATGGTGCTTAACAATTACAGTAGTTTCAAATGGAAAATTTCACTTGTTTCGATACTTTAAAGCCGAAATTTAAAAAAAAACAGAGGTCTTAAAGAGATAGCACCCCAAATCTAAAAAACGCGAAATCATCAAGGGTGCATGGGGGGTTCTGTACGGGGAATGTAGGATTCTCTGAGAAATCAGTAAACTAAAACAACTAAATAAGTCAATGTTTTTGGTGCTTAAACAGTTATGTAAACACTACTTGGACATGTAAAACAGTAATGTTTAATGGCAGTTCTATCAGTTCTAACTTTAGCAAAGCACGCTGTAACTGTCTTCTGCAGTTTTCAACTAGAATTTTTAGTTCTGGGAGCAATTTCGAATTTTTAGCCACCGCTGAAAAGTTCCAGTTCCGCCCGGAACTGGGGCAATTCCGGTCCGGTTCCGGGTTGAATTTTGGTTCCGGTCGATCGCTAGTCACTAGTAAAACAAAACACACAAACAGCCGCATGCAACTAGATATTTTCAAAACGCTCACTAAACAATCACACTCTTTCAGTATATTATAAAAAATTCAAAAATTTCTCATCTATCATAAAAAAGGATTCATTCAAACCGGTTTAGATTTACGGTGCTACTATAATTGATCTGTAGGGTTGTTTTACTTGCAGTACACTGCATAACCCATGAATCTTTTCCAAGATATGCAAAATTTATGCAGTAATTCTACACCACAATACAATATATGAACAAAAATAGAAGGAAGCTCAAGTGCTCACCTGCTGTTTTGAAGTCTTTTCTAATCTTTTGCCGATAACTGTAATATCAGTAACTCCTTTCTTCTTCGCCTTGCTACCTTTCTTGTCTTTCTTTTTGAAGAAGCTGTCCAAATCATCTGACATAATGAACAGATTTCCTTCTCTCGCGCAAGCAACCAGAACGAGCAAACGAAAAACTAAAACAACGTTGTCAGGGTAAGGGTAGCAGTCTATCCATACATACAGAATGCAAGAATACATATAAGGAAGAATGCCCTGGTGGGTCGCTTGCCGTAGTGTGACATTGTGGCGCGATACAACACAGTTTTGAAAGGGCAACTGAATTTTTATCCTTAGTGCGTTGAAGACCCGCCAGGGGTCATAACGAAAAAAATATATAACGCATACACGTCTTGAGCTGCGCAAAAACTTCTTCCCCTGTAGGGTTGTTCCTTTGCGGAACAACCTTTCATCTGATATTGTAAATTCATGGTCGGTCTCAAACTTTCGTTCTAAACTGGTCAAATTGGATCTATGAAAGTTTTTGTGTGGAAGGGCTTTCGAGCTGGTCAATCCGCCCAGTACGTCTACTGTTTAGAAGTACGTATACAATAGTGCACAAAAAATGTCCTCTCCACGTTTTCCGGTTCACTAAAATCACTGTTTTTCAATCAATTTTAACGAATTTGAACCAAATTTGGAGGGTAGGTGCCCAATTAGTCCGGCTACCGGCAGACATGGGTAAAGGGGGCCCCCTCAAGCTCTGACCTGCCCCCTCAGCCGGCCGCTACCCCCTCAGGAATTTTTCGGAAGAATTTTGTATAGAAAATTATGATAAAAATATGCCTGGATTAGGTGCAAATAAGCTCAGAACAGCTTATTTTGGCCTATTTTAATGAAAAATAAGCAAAAAACCCTTGATTTTAGTAAAAAATCGGACTTTTTGGCTTACCACCCACTCAGCCCCCCTCAGGCGCTCTACCCCCTCAGGAATTGAAAATTCTACCCCTCAGCCGAAATGCTAGCCCATGTCTGGCTACCGGTGTTAGCGTTTAGGCGCGAAAATTCAAATTTTGGCGAGAAATTTAAACGAAAATGCAAAAATCATATGGTTTCATAAAAACGGCTCTTACTCAAGAAATATAAAAGCTACGACCATAAAATCACGGCCGCTTATAGACCAAAATATAGTGCAATTTTATGTAGAAGTTTAAAACCCTTGCTCAAATTGCGCGCGAGAATCCGATTTTCAAAGTTGACAGTTTGTAATGTTATTGTCCAGCCATATGTACAGGCTGTTAGCTCTGTTGGCGGTGGTCTGTTGGCCATATCGCTTGTCACTGCCGTTTATAACCCGTCTCTCCGCGTCTCTGGTTCAACCAGTAGTTCGCCGTTTGCGTGTTCAGTCTCCTTGTCCCTCTCAATCTCTCTTCACTAATCATCGGCCTACAGTAGAGTCTCATGTCATTGTGGTTGTTTAATGGTTTAATTATCGCTATGGAATCATCTCCCGCCCGACATTCAACAGGACTACTTCTTTCTCCCTCTGATGTTCATCCTTCCTCCTACCATCTCTCGCTGTGCGATGGAGAAGTTCAATTTGACATTGCGGATGGCCAGCCTCACTATGTGACTGTCAATACTACTCTACTCGTCTCAAGGATCCCCGTTCGCTTCCTGTTTCTCAGTCGCCTTCCTGCTGTTCTGGTTCTCACGGTTCCCCTTCTCCTATTCACGATTCCGGACGGTCGTCAGGCGCAGATGTGGCCCCGGTTCGACGCTCGTCAGGGGGAGTGATGAAAGACTTACGACTCTATTATTGTGTGTTCTAACCGCTGTTGTAATAGCTACTTGTGTTCCCTTAGTAAACGGTTACTTCTTGATTCATTATAATAGTGAGTGAAGTCACCTAAGGAACATTACGTACGTAACATAACAACACTAACAGGAATATTATTATTATTAATAAATTATTATTCCTACTAACTAAACAAAAAAAATAAATAAAAAATATGAATAACCGAAACAAGCAATTACACTTACCTACTAAGGCAGTACCATGAATAGACTACAACAATAAAAGTCAGCCCGAATGGCTCTGAATATTTCAAAATTTCACTGCCAATTGAGTTCATACGCATAGCTTTGCTGCATCACACAAAACAGCAATACATCTTCGAGAAGGAGGTCGCGTGATTTGTGGATCACAATAGGCGCCAGACTAAACACAGACAAATCATCGATTTACCATCTCTGCGCTTCGGTCAGTCCATTCATTTCGCTATCTCCAGCTACACCCACCTTTTGGCTTATATGCTTCACTTTCAGTGGCGTACCCAGCATTTTGCAAAGGGGGTGTAAAATTTTGAATTTCCCTGGTTGGGCCGCTGCCCAACAAGGGCGACAAAATTTCCTAAAATTAGCCTTCAAAAACGAGTCTAAAAAGCATTCTGAGCTTAGTATTAACAGAAATTGCACGTTTTAGTAGTTTAAAGTGGCCTGGTTGCGCTTCTGCCTGACAAGGGAGAGAAATTTTTGAAAATTTAGCCTTCGAAAAAGCATTTAAAAGATATTCTGAGCACAAAATCGACAGTTTTAATACATAATTAATTCATTTCTCTTATTTTTGTCTAATTTTTCCTCCCTAGCTCCACTGCAAAGGGAGTGTACACACCCTACACCCCTTCGGTACGCCACTGCTCACTTTACCTTATGCTGGGTGGGTGAGTCAATTGGTGGTCCTACCTATCTCGTTCTGTCCAGCCAAGTAATTTGGTTGCGCTCAGACCTATTTCTCTTGCAAATTTTATATTGTATAGTCGTAGTTAGTATTCTCTAAAAATCGCCAAAAAATAATCAGTAGTCTCAAAAATGCTCGATTTTGAATATGGTACTTGTGTTGTGGTTAGTAGTCAACTTGTAGTCAGCAAAATTTTAAATAAAATCAACAACAACAACAACTTGGCCGTGGCGTCGCGTCTTGGCCATGGGTAGTTTACGCTATCCCATGTGTCTCGGCGGCCTCGGCACCCGTGGAAGCGGTGTGTTTGTGGGCTCGAAACCTGTCGAGACAATGGGAAGCAGTAACGTATCCAGGATTTCGGAAAGGAGGGGGTGTAAAATTTCTAAAGTGCTTGGTTGGGACCGGCCTAATCAGGGTAAGAAAATTTAACAAAATATGCCGTCAAAAACGCGTTTAAAACACATTCCAGGCTTAAAATCAACAGAAATTACAAGTTTTAGTAGTTAACAACAACAGAACAGAACAGAAAAAATTAACAGAAATTAGCATTTTTATTATTTGTTCAAAATAATCCTGGTTGAGCAACCCATAAATTACTGTGATGTGATTTGACTGGTGTCAAGTTGAAATCTCTGTAGCTTGCTGCTGCGCACAACCTTTTGCCCCACTGCTCCTGCAAAAATAATTACGTGCTTTTACACTGTATTTGCAATATGAGCGTAGCACATTGTTTTGAGTTTTCTAGAAAGAACACAGAAGAATTCCAGTTTCTTACTCTTCTTACAAATTGTCGCACTGAAGATACTGATGGTGATAAAAATATAGCTGAAAGAACTGTGCAGATCAAAAGCGGATTGTTTGTTCAATTTTATTGAAATTATAAATAGCAATCTTGCATATAGCTTCTGATTTAAAAATATAGAGCTTTAGTTTTGTTTTGTTGATTTTAGAGATAGGCCTACGCCTACTAGACAAAACATGTTTTGAACAGATTGTCCCATTGTGCCAATGTCTAGCATGTAGCAGTTAACCCAACATACGTAGATTTAAATTCCAATTGACCAGTCGTCACCAAACAGCAGTCCATGATTTGGCCATTAAAGAACGCTACCCCCAGTCACGGAAACTCAATCACGTGATTTGCCCCTGCTTGCTATCTAAAGTCCATTTCAAAGTTTAATGCATTCTGTGTTTTTTGTGACTAACTTCTTATCGGCGCGTCGGAGCGCTTTGGGCTTCATGACCAAACTTGTAGACAAGGTCGAGCTCTGTACTGTGAACTAACCTAATCTGCGCAAAGTTCCCTTCTGCTTACTGAATGTCCGACACTATAAATGCAGTTTTCTGGTCAATAAGTGTACAGCCGTTTACAGCTTCAGCAACACGTTTTTATATGTAGGTAGGCATTTTACACGGTAGACAATCTGTCTGCTTTTGCTAGCAGCAGAACAACCAAGCTGATCATGCCATACAACCGCTTTTTTTCTTCTCTGTTGTTTGCAGTGCTTGGAAATGAAGCACAGCTATTCCAGAGTGACTTTTCGACCGTTTCAATATGTTAATTGAGAGCAAATAAAAACGTGATTTTAGCCGGTAGGAGGCAGCAGCAGATTTTTTTAGAGTGTTTTTAGGCTCTTCTAGTTCACCTACCTAGTGACATTTGCACCGTAAGACACACCAGAACACTAAACTCAGATCAATTTACAAAGCCTTTTTAATTTTCACAAATTTCACAATGGAATTGTAAATCGTTTGTTTTTTTTTTTGGTGAAACAGGGAAGTTTGTGTTTCATTTGTATGTGTGAAATTCTACTTGTATTTTGTTTGTGAATTTACACGTTGGTGAAACAGAAATCCGTTTGTATTTGTGTTTGTATTTGCGACGATTTCTGATGAATTGGAAATTGGTGAAACAGACCCCTGTTGTTCTCTCTTGACACTCTAATTTTCCATTACTAACGCGTATTTATTTACGTTGTACAACGCATGTTGAACAAAAATACATCTTTAAATAAACTGCTCGTTAGTCAGTTTCACAATGAGGAACTAGAAAGATCAAGCCATGGTGGGTATAATAGTGATTAATTTACGTAGTTGTACTGTTTATTGTGTAACTAGAGATGGTGTGGTTTATGCTGTTGGTGTTGTGGGCGGGTGTGTTTGTGATAGTGTTGTTGGGTTGCGCGAAGAAAAAGAAGGATGCGGCAGGTCAGACTAACGCTCAGCAGGAAGCGGACGCACAAAAACAAAATGAAGGCACGGCCCAAGAACCCACTCGCAGTGCCAAAGCAGGTTCGCCCGAAGAACAGACACAAGATGCTCCAACGGCCAAAGAGGAGAAGGAGAAGGAGAAGTCAGCCACGCAGCCCGACGAAGCCACTCAACCCACTGAAGAAAAGAAAGACGAAAAATCGAAATCTGACAAGAAGAGCAGCAAAAAGGATGAATGACTTTTCTGTGATGCAAACTTCTCTACTCAATCTATTCTTTCCTCTACTGGTTTCTGTGATGCTCAACCTGTAGTCTAATGTGCGCAAGAAACACAATCTCTTCCTATCAAAACGATCATTCCATGGCTAGTTTTGGACCGGCTGGGCTTCCGAGAGCCAACTCCAAGGGGGTTAGGTGTAGCTGGGGGGAATCAGGGAAGGTCAGAAATGGACCATATATTAATTAATTAATTAACTTTCTTATGACTATACGACTCCGGACCGGAACGTGCCTCTGATGCGTACCAGAGAGCGAACTGGTATTGGGGTGTTTTCCAGGTATTGGTGTTGGGTATTGGTTTTTTATGTACCCAATACTAGGACCTATAAAAATCGCTATTTAACTGAAAAACTGACCTGAAAAAATGGAAAATTGACCGGTGATTACAGTAGGTATAGAAAGAAGTTTTTACGTTAATAAACTAAAGGTTAAGAATGTCTTATACTGTCCGCTTTTCTACGTAGTACACCAGTAATTAGTTCAATTTCTCTGTTCTTATCTAAGATTAACGTTTGTGATTCAGTTGAAATTTGTCATTTTAGTGATGCAGAATGTATTAGTGCTGTACCCAGGGGTGCGGGTGTGGTACACCCTTTTCGATGGAGTAAGAAGAAAAAATCCGCCGAAAATAAGAAATACTGTCATGCAGTGATTCAGTGATCATGTACGGACCATACAACGGCGTTAAGTGACTGACTGTAATACGGGATTGGACCTCTGCTTTCCAAGATTGGGCAGCGACACCCAGCGTACTGGCATGCGTGAAGAGAATACATACGACAGAAAGCCATGGAGTAGCACCAAAAAAAATTTCTGCTCCACCGTTTATTTAATGTTACAGTCTAATATTTTTAGTCACAAACTTTGAACAGAATAGCATGTATAGCACACGGTTCATCGCATGTACAAATAAAATTCAACTTTCTTTGCATCGTCCTTTCTTTGTCTGAACACTTCTTTAGGGTCGGTGTCGCTGTCCATCATCGGTAAATACATAACCCGCATTTTGTCGACTTTGCGCGGGCCAGGCAATCTCTGGATAACAATTGGCACGGATCCTCTCGGAAGCACGACGTCATAAACGGGTCCAATTCTGTATATACTGTTGTCTGTACACCTGCAAATCAACATTGCATTCAGCAACCATAAACAATAAAGACCGTCCGTACATCAGTTTCATAGCGAGCTTGTGTTCCGACTTGTTGATGCATTGATGTTTGACTCGTTCGCCTGAAGGATTTACTTTAATTATCGACGGTTTCATATAAAGAGCATCGCCGTCTGTTGTGGACCTTGATTTTCGGGTGACTTTGCCTGGTCTCGCAGTGCGTGCAGACGCATCTCCTTTCGCCCTTGCTGGCTGTTGCCATTTGCCCTTCTGCGCTTCATATGCATAAGCTGATTCTTGTTCTGTCGCATGCAGCCGTCTTCCCTTCAGTTCTTCCTCCGATTTACTTCTGCTAGCCCTTCGCCCTGCACCTTTATCTGATCTTCCCGAAACGACTACTCTGGCATCCGAGCTCGTCTGTTTGTTTGCCGATCGTTTGCGTGAGGGAGGGCGGTGGTCCGGTATCAGATTGCTCTCATCCGCTCTCTCAGGTACGATGTGATGCTCTTGTGCCGGAGAAGGAGATTCAACTACCCTTTCATCTTCAGAATGTTTCGTCCTCTTTTCACTTGCCCGATGTGATCTATTCCGCCTCCCTGAGTCTGCAGCCCTATGTGTTGATCTGGATGTCTTCTGCTTTTGTTTCTTCGACTCAACCAACTTCTCCTCTGGTCTCTTAGATGCTCTCCGTTTGTCTTTGTGCGACTTTCGACTTCCTTCTCTTTCCCTTGAGTTGGATGGCTTTTCTTGTGATCTTCGATACTCATTGCGCTTCGTTTCCCGATGGTTTCGTCTTTTCTCATTCTCACTTTTAGACCTGGATGATTTCTCGCGAGCTGTCCTTGTTTCTGGCATTCGTTTTGCTCGTTTCGACTGTCTTTCTTTATCCTCACTGTGACGCGTCGGTTTGTCTCGATCGCTCTTTTCTCTAGGACTGCGTCGTTTATTCTTCTTCGATCTATCTGACTTCGACGACCTCTCTTGATTCCTGTCTGGCTTGGGTGAACGGTTTCTTCGATTGTCTCTTGACCTCTTGCTTGAAACTTCTTTCACCATTATACAACACAGACCAGTACACAACACAAAACTACAAATTAGTAAAAATGCCCCCAACACAAAGTAAAATTCTCAGCAGCTGTGTACGAAAAAGTTTTGAATCGCCAGGGAAGTTTGCCAAAATTTAAACTTTATCAAATGTCAAGACAAAAATTCGCCTTGGCGTTCTGCAGGAATAAGTACCCCTCAAACACACTGTACAGTTTGTATGGTCACTCGGGTACAAGAAATCGTTGGATCTTGAGTTCAACACCCGATTGCATGTGCTAATGGCGCCCATTTAAGAGTCAGTCTCTGTGATTCGATCGACTTTTGGTATGTCAACTTGAAAATCGAACACGCACAATAACACTACGCAAACGAATACACATACTGAATGTTTTGGAACTGACGGGGCGGGCTTTAGGGATCTTTTCAAAGTTTAGCTATACTCTTCCCTGTTGGTATACAAATTTGCTTTTAGCGCATGCAATCGGGCGTTGAACTCAAGATCTAACGATTTCTTGTGCCCGAGTGACCATACTGTACAGTACAGTATGTACAGTATGTACGAATTTTTGTCTTCACACCTGACAAAGTTTAAATTTTGGCAAACTTCCCTGGCGATTCAAAAGTTTTCGTAGGTGTCAGGTAAGTGCTTTTATTTTCAAGTAGGATCAGGTTCAAGTTCACAGTTTTCAGGAATATACCCAGGTTTCAGGTTTAGGTATACTACCAACTTCAGCCAAAAGAAACCGTTCACCTCGGCAAAAAAATTTTCTCGTTTTGTCCATTCACGGTCTGCGGCATTTGCTCGTCTGAATGCTTCAATTGGTAAATCATGTTCCTCACAAGACGGGAAAAGTTTAAGAATATAAAATTGGCTTACTTTTAACCAATCGTTAAACAATGTTCGTACAGTTTTAATTATCAATAATAATTAACAACAAGAAGAACTAGTTTCAGAAGGCTGAGCGATTGAAGTGCATCAAAATTTGAATTTAGCGCAGTACCGGAGCGTTGCGGCGCCGTTCGGTATACGGTATGGTGCGACTCGCACGTTCGCACCGCTTGCGTAGGGAGATCACTATTTGCGCCGATTAGTGTTTTGAGTGTAGATCATTTTTTTACATTTTTTGGTTAAAGAGGGCCACCGTCCTTGGGCTTGGATGCTTAATCGATAGCTAATCATTATATCCACCCATATGCACTTGGGCAGACATATAGGTTGGCACACTCGAATCCTACAGATCTTTTCGTAGGGGATGTCGAAATCGCGCATTTTTATTCTTTTTATTTTTTTAATTTGCTGTTCAAGGATCTCTGAAGGTAAATGCGCCGAAATATGCATCTAAAGGTGTATTCATACTCGTGTAGAAAAAGATCGCTAGGCGACTTTTCTGTAGGACGACTCATTTGTAATATACGCACCAACACGCCCCGTCACATCTTCCGCCTGCAACAACACCTGGAAGATGACGCGTAGCGTGTTGGTGCGTATATTACAAATGAGTCGCCCTACAGAAAAGTCGCCTGGCGATCTTTTACTACACGAGTATGAATGCACCTTAAGGTAGGCCTGCTCACATAGTACAATTGGTGGCTATCTTTCAAAAAATGACGGAGAAAACTTCTTTTTTTCTATTTTTTCGTAGTGATGATTTTCGTTTAAAAAGGGCCACCGTCCTGGGGCTTGGACGAAGATTGTTATGTTTATGCTTAATCGATAACAAATTGTCATATCTACCCATATGCTCTTGGGCAGACATAGCTGTCAGCAGACTCGAATGCTACGATTGTTTTATGAAGGGGATGTTGTGGCGCAGTTTTTCGTCCTTTAAAAAGGGCGACCGTCCTGGGGTTTCGATCCCAATCTTTCTAACTGTGCTAATTCTGTAGCTAGGGTAATTGTCTACCGATCCGGCCTTGAGCACGAATGTACGTGCTTATATATGAATTTTATAGCAAGTTTTCTAAGTGGGGCTCTCGGGGTAATCGTCCGCTAATGGGTGAAGTAAGGCGATATGACTAGAGCGCGTGATCTGAGAGGTAGCCTGCAGTGATTGGTTGTGGATGTTCTGGTGTGTTGGCGTGCAAAAGAATAATATAGAAGTCAAAGGCAGTTGTTTATCACCGCATTCGGTCATATTTGTTAAAGATTTACAATTTATGTGCGCACGTTATACAGGATTTGTTCCGAGACCAAAAACACGTATCAGAGGTAAAGCTGAATATAGCATGCAGTAATTAGATGTTGATGTGTAAAATAATAATCAAGAGATCGTCAGCAGTCATTTGATACCACATTCGGTCGTCTGAGTTCAAAATTTGCAATTCGAGTGATCTCCCCAGCTTGTGCACACCACTACTAATAATGGCGCGTATACAAATCGCCTCCCCAGAAAAACGGAAACGGTAAGGACGTGCGGTACGCTGTGGTACACAGAGGTACACCAAGTCTTGCGGGTTTTCCAATGTCACAAATCGCCTCCTCGAAAGTAGGAACGTTGGAAAATCGCAAGTTACACCATAAGAGAAGGGAAATAAGCAGTACTGAGGGCAAAATGAAGAAAATGAGCTACAGCTCATGCTGGAAAAGATTGCTTGTCGCAAAATCGTTTCATTCAAAAATCTTACTTTGTGCCCGACCATCCCTGGCAAGTTAAAGCTGAAGAACTCGTATTCTGTGGCGTTGCACACAGACTCCCTTTGCCTTCCCTTCCCATGATGCTACCCATTTATCTACTTGTCATGACTGTCTTTCGGTACCCTGACAACAAACCTAAATCTAAGCTAACATAGATTCGGAGTCAGGTTTTTTACTGTAAATCGGGTTATTTTTGTTTGAGCATAGATCTCAGAAGTCGATTTCTAAATTGCAGGCAGCGCCAGTTACGTAATCACAGTGTTGACCAAAAAAAGAAAACACTTTAATAGATAAGAGGAGAAGAGAGTGCTATACAATATATGAGCTTGTAAGTAAAGTTTACGACACAAATACCTGCATGCATACTACAGATACAAAACCACGTCGACCTCCAACCATTCTTTATAGATGGTGCAACGGAAGGAGGATTCACGTACAGAGAACGTTGCCGAATTGCCCGCGTTACAGATATGCAAATTTTTGTGATGTTGTGTTGGTTGTTTATGTGCATGTTTTCCTAATTTCCAGATTATTGAGAAGCATTTACCATGTTTTATATATTCTATTTTCCAACTTTCCAACTTCTTAGGGAGGCGATTTGTGCCCGCCCGACTAATAATAGTAGGGTTTGCCCACTGACCCCGCGCGGTGCAGCCAATCAAGTCAACCATTTTTCTGCTTCATCATTGATAGTTATGTTGTTTACATACAGGAGATAGTTGATGATCTCACAGATTAGTCGGTGTTTTGGATTTTCGTGTGTGGCCTGTGGTTTCTGGTATTTCGTGGCCGTCGTCTTTGGTGCACCTTTACTCAGGTTTGTTTGGTGTTGTTCAAAGTTGTTGGTTAGGTTGGTTCATAATATATATCGATCGACCATAGCCAAAATTTTGACCAGAACCGGAGCTTTTTCAAGTTGGGCTAAAAATTGTAATTGCTACAAACATCGAACAATTCGCACCGTCTTTCCGCTACACTGTACCTATGTATAATTCATTTACCAGCATTTTATAAGCTGTATAATAATAATCTGTTGCCACTGCAAAGCCAACAGCGGCATGTTCTTGCGTTAAAGAAAATCTTCATTCTAGAAGCATGCACCGAGTTCCGTAGAATAGAAGTTGTATAGATCCGTAAAAAATATAACCCAGCAAATTTTTCGCTATGGCAACCGTAAAGCGCTGTTTATGCTAGTACTGAAGACGCACTACTGCAGTAGTTTTTCGCCAGTCTCTGCCTCTTTTTTTACAGTCTAGCGAATATATGCCAACCTTAACCTGAATCAGATTCACTACTGCAGTACATAGTCCGAGCAGAATAGAAAACGCCGCCGAAAAGCCGCGCCGGCTCCCAGTGTAAAACTAAAGCCGTATATACTTCTAGCTCATTCAAAGAAACCATTGCATTTTCTGTTGTGCTGAGCATTTGTACGGCTGTGCCTGTTGCTGCGGTCTTTCAGTCGTGGCCTCAGATTGGACGCATACTCTTCGACCACGCGTGCGTCGCTCTTGCATGCAACTTATCTATCTACGTCTATTGTGTTACAGACCGGAAACTAAAACTGAACTGATCACGCATCGTCTGATTGTGGGGAGCATTGCTGGAGCCTGGTTTGGTGCATTTCCAATTCCCTTAGATTGGGATAGACCGTGGCAGGTTGGTCTCGTCTGTATGAGCGAACTGGCTGGTCAACGCCGTTCTGTTTAGCAGTGGCCCATCACGTGCGTTTGCGGAACTGTGGTCGGTTGTTTGCTGGCCTTCCTGTTTGCTGTGTGTCAGTTGTCTTTGTGCGGCTCCAGGAGACAACACTCCAAGTTTAAGATCGTTTGAGAATTATGAGTTCGTCCCAGTTCGCTCGGTTGCCCCCAATTAAATGTTTGTTGCTGGCTGAATTTGATAGCAAGTATGGACCGAAAATCGTTATGCAGCAACCGGAGAACTTTATTACCAAGGAACGCTTTGACTCAATAGCGGGCCTGGTTATTCCCAAACCGGAGGTTCTCGGAAAACTAATCAAGATTAACATACCATCTCTGAAGATAATGGGCTATCCAGTGGCATTGGGTAAGTTACCTCCACTGACTCGCCGCCGGACCCTCTGTTCTAATACCGTCATCTAGAGTGGCAACAATACCTGAAAAACCAATACCAACCGATACCTGAGCCCCCCGATATCCAATACTTGCATAGCTGGGCCAAACTTACATTTCAGTGATGCAGACAGGATATTTTGCACCAGGATTAAAAATTTTAGGAGACCTGGTTGGGCCAGCGCCCAAGCAGGGCGAGAAAATATAAAAAATAGCCTTTGAGAAAGCGTTTAAAAGCCATTCTGAGTGTAAAATTAGTACATTTTTTGTGGACTGCCTCTTAGGTTGTCGCGGCCTAACAGGGAGAGAAGTCTTTTTTGTAAATTTGTGGAAGGGTCTGCAACCTTCAGGCTGTTCTGGCCTTTGATAAAAGTTATTCCTCAGACGGCTTGCGTATTGTGATTTCAGAGCATCAGAAGTATTCGCGCAACACTTACTTCTTTAACATGTGTTTTGTGGTGGAAAACGTATCGCACGACGATTGGCTGTACGAGCCGCTGGTTCGCAAGATGTCCAGCTATCTGGTTTCGTTGGAACAGCAAATTGGATTTTTGACCAATATTCGCAATAACCACCAACAGATGTCTAAGCTGATGCTGGGAGTTATTGAAGGAATCAACAGCTCTGGTCTGGCTAGTTCTCACAAATTCTAAACTCAATCAGATGTGGGTTTGCGTTGCAGGTCAGTGCTCGATCGCAGTCACTGACAGCATAACCATCCATTTGAAGGTTTGTCGTTCCTTACACGGCAATGCTCCACCACCCATTGCTCATCACATGGTGCCGGTTCTGCTGCGTAAGTCAGTCCCCGAGGTCAGAGCCTTCGATCTTTGCAAGAAATTAGACGTCCTTTCGCAGAAGGTTTTCGTTAGCTTGTTCTCACTCCTTCTTATTGATACATAATGACAGATTTGCCCATATATTGATGGTCTCCGCTCCATCATAGAGATCGGCAACCTTACGCAAATTGATCCAGATTTGGTGTCTCGATGCATCAGGAATCTCCAGTTTTACGCCTACGTAGCTGTGGTGCCGTTGTTCCAGTATCGCAACACCTACGTTTGCTCTCCTGCCTTCCAGTCCTTTTTTAGTGATCCGCAAGCTCAAAAGGTTAGTTTGTTGAGATGCTGATCAGTTTCGTCGACAAATCACCCACATTCTACGTAGAATACACTTTCGTCGACATTATTAAAGGGTTCGTGCGGGACCTCTAAAGTCAGGGAGTCATGAAAAATCAGGGAATTTGGTGTTTGGTCAAGGAAAACTTTGAGAGCAGTAGAAACAGCTCGCCGCCAGATGGTCCTGTCAGAACTTTGCACACCACCCTTTTGAAAATGGAACTTCCTACTACTACTTATACTGGAAATTTACTCTCAGAATACCGTTTAACGTTTTTCAAAACCAATTTTTTCAAAAATTTTCTCATTGGTTGCAGTTTCCTCACCCCGGTTAGTCAAGGAATATTTACTTTGGTCATGGAAAAATCAGGGAAAGGTCAGGGAATATTACTATACAAAAGCCGCACGAACCCTGTTATTATGCCCAATGACTAAACAATCATTTCTGTAAGATTCAAAATCATACTCTTGGAATTACCTAAAAATAGTCTTGGTCCACCATGATTCTTAGTTTTCAGCTCATAAAAGCAGCAAGGCTTAGAATCTTCACTGCAAACTTACACAGTGCATTGAATGTGGCTAGTGCATTGGACCCGAAATCCAAACGTTCGATTCCCAGCTACGCTCTTCCACTTGCTTAACTTTTTCACCTTTCTTTCCATTTACACATTTACATTTTTTATATATGCGTTCAGCTGCCAATTGTTATTTTTTGTTGAAAATCTACACTACACTTTCCTACAAATAATCAGGAATCCTAATGTAACTTTCTGTTTTGTCGGCGAAACTGATCCGCCGTAATTCCGGCCAGTCGACAAAACTCCCTCACCAGATCCAGATTTCGACGAAACTGACCAGTCGGCGAATCTGACCGGTCGACGAAACTGATCTCAATCGTTTTTTGACATTCTTTGAGATACTGTTTTATTCATGTAAAGGTTGGTCGGACCCAGGTTAGTAAAGAATGACTGCACGTTTAGTCATGTGCTGAATGACTTTTCTGTTTTCTTAGTAATTACGAAGACCGAGATCAGCTTGGCGTTAGTACGCAACTGTGTAGGAGGAACAGTCATTGTATCTTCTTTCAAGTGCGTAGTCTTTCAGGAATGCCAAAATTTTGTGGCCATTCGAACGTTCGATTTGCAGGCCCCTCTTGCTACGTCTGATGACATCTTGAGACTTTACTGCAGTCTTCAGGTATTGTTTCTGTAGTTGCCGTGTAATCCAGTCATTATTTCAGCACGGCATTAGTCTGAAGGATTGGTGTCTGCGGCAGAACCCTCGTGAACTGTTAGTGGATGAGCGGAAGTTGATTTTGTACGGTCTCGTTCACAAGTTTGTCAGCAAGATTACAGGCTCCCCAGTGTTTGTTGGCGCAAAGGCAACGTCGTCACTCGAATACTCGTGTGACGGAAGCAGGTCTGTCGAGGATCTGGCATTAAAACTCTCTATGCTCCCTGATCAGCTGTTGAAGAGGATAGAAAACGATGATAATTTTGTGATTCTTTGGAAGTAGTCTATCTATTTGCCATCTCTACGTAACCAGATCAACAGCAAACAATTTGTGTCTGGTCTTCGTTTAAAATATCGTTGATTCGAACTGCTTGTCAGTTGCTTAAGAGCCGGTTCACGAAGAAATTGACTATTGGTTTGTACGGCTGAAATTTCAAAATGAGACTACCGGAGTCAAACGTTTTGCGATTGTAGAGCTTGCAAAGATGTAAAGAAATTTGCGTTCCCCGCTGCTCTAGTTGCTATATTACCTGAGATATGGCCGTCCAAAAATGAGGATTTTTACAGTTTACCAACACACCTAACTTCAAACAGCTGTTACTCGTGACTCTGATGACCAATTCTTGTTAAAGTTGGCTCCTTTAATAGAGGATTGAATGCTCTTTAAGATCCACGATTCCCGAGCTTCAGGAGCGGGAGCTTAAAAAGCATTGCACTGATGGAGGTTTGACTGTACACAAAAAATACCCTCTGTTTTAACAATTTTTAACACCCCGGGGTTCGCTCGGCCCGTGCACATCTCTAATTAGCAGGTACTACAATCTGCACAATATACGCAGGTACGGTAAAACTGGCCACTTAACCTTTTATTGCTGATTGAGTTTTTATACAGTTTGGCAGATGTATTTGATAGGCGAAAATGGCTTATAGTTGCAGGTGTGTTGAAGGTTGACATGTTGAGCAGAGCGGTTGCACAACTGTTGAGCGGCGCCGTGGCAGTTGGTGCGCGTGGCGTCAGTGAGTGCCGCTCTCTGGCGACCCGCGCTGCTCCGACTAGACTCGGCTTGATGGCTGGCAGTCATGTGTCGACGTTGCTTTATCGTCCCAGCGTCCACACGATTCAAGTGGCCAATTGGAAGCTGAAAGACTATCCTAGACTTCTGTGTCAGTTCTGTTACTTTATACGGATCGACGGTCAATTGACGGTTCTGTGCAAAAAGTACCCGAGCCACAAACAGCGACAACGAATCAACCATAAGCTGACGTGGTGAATGGATGCTGCAATACGACTGTAGTTTTGTCTGTTGAGCGGGAAAGCTTTCTTTATTGAGATTAAGGCTAACCGATTTGTCTGTAAAGGTCAACAACGATTGAAAAATCATTGCTATACCACTAGACCCCGCGACATTGGGTAAATACAGAATTCAGCGTCACAATTGTACGTAGATCAGCTATATAAATAAATTCTGTTCAAGCATAGAAAATCACAAGAAACTCGCATGTGTACAAAATTGGGACAAGTGGCACAACAGAATACATACGTATGTACAGCAGAAAACTATGTCGTAACTGTCACCACACTAATCGGTTTCGAACGATTAGAAGTTTCAATTGTGAGTTCCAGTCGCCAACAATGGGTTTGGCGAGAAAAAAGACGTCGGATATCCGGCGGCGGCAGCTGTAAGAAAGGGAGACGATATCTGCGGCATAAATAATCCTGAACTAGAAGGAAAGGCCATGTACGGCCACATGTTTGGAAGCAGCGCAGGTAGTTGGGACGGTAGAAAGGCGCTTTGCAGCGTTGGCCAGATCGCGGGAAGGTCCGTAGGTTTGACGGGGCTGGGCAGACTGCTGCAGCCCGAAGACCTCGACGTGCTGACGCAAAGAGCGGCAGGAACTTGCGTGCTGGGACGGGCCGAAGAAGTTGTCGGTTGAAGCAGATCGGTTTGCAGTTTCTGGTCGGCCTCACTGCTCGCTTTGTCTGGCGTTGATGAAGGGGATTCGTCTGTGCACATCCGTTTTCTACTGGGTTCTCAAACGTGCACCGGTTAACCGGAACCAAAGTGGAAAGAATCAAACCTTTGAATTGGCCGTCCTGTTCAGAAGAGGTCGCGGAGGAAGGCCGTTTCTTCTCAGCGTGAAGACCGCTTTCTCGAAAGCCTTTGGCGAACGGGTTGTGGTTGATCTTTAGTTGAATGACGCGCTCGTTCTGGTAAGCGGTGACGGCCAGAAAAGACGTCTCGGCAAAGCTGCCAGAGGCGACCAGCTGAGGAACGGAGGGAAAGTAGTCGTGCAATCGCATCACGTACAAGCGAGGCTGGTATTTGTGCATAGAATTGAGCAACACCTGCAAGCAACCGCTACCGTACTGCAACTGCACAGTCCATTGCTAATCTACTCACGTGGCCTTGAGGGTCCATCAGGTTGTTAGTCAGTTTGATTCGATGAAACGAGACTGACTGTCGCATCCAGATGTGTCCGGGCGCAGGAGAATCGGGGTGTGCATGCATACGTGGTCGGGGACACCCGGGCGAGAGGGCCAGAGGGTCGGCGCGACCGGCCACCAACCAACGACCGTTCTGGAACTTGTAGCGACAGTCGTCGGCGGGTGCCAACTCGAGAAAGACTGCGTAAGTGCCGTTCGGGTCCAGACCGCTAATCTTGAAACGAAGAGTGGGGAACATGCGCCTGAAACAGACCGATTAATTGCGTATTCTCTAAACCGCTTAGTCACAGGTTGCACGCAGCTATGGCATAAGAACGGCGTGGTAGCTGACTGGCTGGCACACGCATAGGCAATGAGCCGAGATTCATGTGAAAGCAGGTGACACCTACCGTCCACTTTTAGTCACAATCATTTCGGTGGTGAACTGGTGGAACTCCTGCCACAACTCGGCGTTGTCCAACGTGATCTTTATGTCCGACGCAGTGCTGGCCATGGTCACCGGATCGGCAGACGCGGACCAGTCTGAAAGAAGGACGTAACTAGAGGAACAGCCTAAGGAGAGCAGCAGAGGACCGACCGCGATAGGGGTGGAAGGCGATAGGTGGGGAGATGTTGTGGTTATCGGCCAACATGTTGCAATTGCAAGGCACAGAGCAGGCGCACAGAGAAAGGCAGGGGTGCCGAGTGAACTAGCAAGAAAGTGTTGTGGCGGGCGGATGAGTGACAGGTAAATGAGCCAATGAGAGTGGTGCCCCGTAGGAGAGGCCAAGTTTATCAACAAGGAATTAACGAGGGGGCGAAATGAGGCGGCAATCCTATTGCTTATCTGGCCAGTCTGGCTGTTTGTGGTGGCGACTTGTTGCCGAGTAATTAACGGCCGGCACCTTTGAACCCCCGACAGCGACGGGCGGGGCATGTGTGAAAAAGTGCCCCTCCTCTGCGCCAGGCGCCACCAGAGCAGGGTACCGGTCGCGCCACCCAGTCGGCCTCTAATCGGTTAATGAGCTGAATGAAGGGCCAGTTTACAGGCGAGCGCTAATCGCACTCACCTCTCCGATTGCAGAAAGCAGAGAGCACTGGGCAGATGTGTGTGCTGCCGTCAAGTTCTCACATTTCCGATTATGAGAAGCGGCGGCGCCCAGCTGCTCCCCAATTGGCAATGGTTGCCTAACGCTCTACAGTAATCTGACACCTCTTCCCTGCACATCTGGAGACTGCCACAAGGTGCCACTGATACGATTAATACGGTCCTGCCTGGCGCCGGCCTTCTCGGTTATCTGTTGCCCAACACCACACATTGTCAAAGCAACCGACCGCGGCGACCAGTAGGTGTGGCGCCTCTGATAGCCTGACATGGATGATTGCTAAGTCATAATTACTGTCAGCTGTCCTGCAAGATAGACAGTTCAAACTGTGACCAGCAAACATTATCTCCTTGCTTGCCTAATCTCTTGCAATTTTCTGTCTGACCGCACTTTTAACAACAATTACCACTGGTGTGCTGGGCTGCTGCACTGGCGGCAGAATGCTGTTTATCTGTGTTCTCGCACAAGTTCGGTAAGATCGGCTAATTTATGGTCTGCCGTTCAACCAGACACAACTTGTTATAGATTTTGCTCCAACTAATATACTTTCGAGTGCTTGCTTTGCTTAAGTTCACAGTTAACTGCTGAAAAACATTCGATATTATAATAATAGTAACTAACTTGTGATATGACAAGTGTCAGCAATTTTACGTACATGTTGTACACAATCAACAGATAGATAGAGCATAGTATTTGCATTTGTAACCACTGTGGTTTACAGATGTTATCATTAGCTTAAATGTGTCGGATTTTTACTGCTTTTTGCTTCAGCATGTATGTAGTACAATACACATTCGGTACAGTACACGCGTTGTACAGCATAACACCGCAGATACATTCATTCAACTGTTGTGTTTTTTCAACAGTTATATTCTCAAGAAATAGTTTAAGCCAGTTTTTCGAGCAAGTTTTTTTCGCAAAAATCGAAATTTTCAGCGAAAATTCGCGGTTCAGTTATTTAGTTCCCTTCCCTACAGGTAGGGAAAGAAGGGTGCACAGTTGCAAAAATTGATTTCTCTGGCTTATAAACGCTTCGGGAGTCTGTTTACCAACTTCTGGAGGCATTGAATTTGATTTTGTCCCTTGGAACTCCCAACATATTATTACTATTAAAAAGCTAAAACTAAAAACTCGCATGCCTAGTTGCAACTTATGACGTGTACGTAAGGCGTAGCGGGTGGCTCTGACACCACCTGGGTCGTTTTTGCGAGAGGAGTGCCGAAGCATTCTGTGGTCCGGGCACCGGCCGTGCGCACAGATTCTCTCTAGCTTCCTGTCCGACGATATAGTACCCATTTACCTACTTGCCATTATTGGCTTTCGGTTGCCTGCGTTTGGCTTTGCGTCGTCTAATTCCAGTCAAACTGGTTTTGAACCCTCAAACAACCACTGGATGCCGTGGTGACCGTGGCACAGGGCAGCGAGCTAAACCAAACCACTCAGCGTCTATCTACTACTGAGAGTTAAAAATAGCACCAAATAAATACCTGCCATTTCCGAGTGGAGTGCACTATTAGGCTGAAATTTTCAGGATAGTTTAATTTTGATTGAACAAACGTTTAAAGTCAACCTATCAAACCAGCTATCTACATAGACGATAATAACAACCGTATCTACAGTGGGGTGCAAAAGTTTAAACGCACCTTGTCCTCTTCAAGAAAAACTGACTTTTCGTTGATTTGTTGGAGGTAATCGGTAAGTGTTATACACCGTTACATAGCTTGAGATCTTACCAAAAAGGTGGTGCAGACTGCGCTGCAATGGGTTGCGTTATGGTGAAGTTATATCCGGTCTAAGTCAATCTGTCAGAAAAAGGGTTAGCAAAAGTTTAAACGCACTTTCAAAATTCTACAAAATCTGACTAAACTTCTTTCAAACAACGATTGTAAGAATACCTAAATACTAATTAATGAACAACAGGACAGCTTTGATGCTTTGGAATAATTCAGTCGCACTGTAACGCAATTAATCATGACACATCTCATCATGGTGAAATTGGTCTGGTCTGTGTACAAGGTGATCTATCTTGCGTAGTATATTTAGACTCCAAGTAGATAAGACTTTACTTGGGTTAGACAGGTTATAGTAAAGGGGCTAACAAACACAACACAACAGTTTCGTATATCAACACTACACAAGAAGATCCTTTCTACAGGAAGTGTCTAACACATAAACATGCTACAGTAGCGGACACATCAACCACTCTCTTTCCTAATAAGCGAAGTTATCATAACTATATCAATACGAGAGTCTTAGAGGTGGTTGGCCTTTATTCCTCCGAGGGGAGCGTCGCAGCTCGACTTTCTCCTGCAATCTTGTCCACTGCTGCTTGACATGCGGTTCTCTACTAACCAGATACTCGACTTCCTGAAGCTTCGATTGATCTTCGTTGTATCGGCGCATGCGTCGCGCATTCCAGGTCTGGCCATCAGACAATTGGTATGACCAGTTACCTTTCACTTCGATCACTTTCAACGGTTTTGACCAGGGACTTTGGCCCTTCAGAGTGTGTGGGCGTTTGACGCGAACCTTCTGACCCACTCTGTATGGTCCTCAATTTCTGAACTCTTTTGGCTCAACATTGCTGGCTTGTAGTTCAGCTTTCCCATTCTCTCTCTTCTCCTCCCTTTTCAGTCGATTCCTGACCACTTCATATGGCAACCTGATTCGGTGTCCCAGAAATAATTCGGCTGGACTCTTAGGCGCGCTCTGGTCTGGAGATGTAGCTCGAAAGTGAGAGAGTAGTTCATTGAGCTTTTGTTTCCAAGGTTGTGAGCTGCTCGAGTACGCCTGTAAACCATGCTTCAGGTATCTATTGAACGTTTCCACAAAGGCGTTTTGTTGAGGAGTGTAGACAGGTATGAGCTGATGCTCAATGTCGCACTGTTGTAGAAAAGCCTTGAACCATGAACTGGTGAACTGCGTTCCATTGTCAGAAACCAGTCTCGATGGACAACCATAGCGCGAAAACAACTCCTGCAACCAATTAACGATTGTGTTTGAAGTGGTGGTGCTGGTGCACAGTATTTCCGGAAACTTTGAGTAGTTATCGAGCAGCACCACAATGTATTTGGCTTGCATAGGTGCATCAGCGAACGGCCCAGTAATGTCAATTGAGACTTCTTCCCATGGCTTGTTTGGCACATGTAGATGCATTTCTGGCATTGCCATCCTGGGGTTTGATTTGGCCGAATCCTGACATGCCACACAGTGTTGCACAAAATGCTCAGCTTCTTTGCTAAAGCCAGGCCACCAGTACGTCTCTCTGAGTTTTCGCTTGAAACGAACAATTCCGGGGTGACCTTTATGCGCAAATTCTAACAGCTGACGTCGCAGAGCAGTTGGCACCAGAATCTGACAGCAATCTCCTCTCACTATGCAGCCACCTTCTGTAGATAGCTCATCTTTGAGTGAGTAGAATGGTTTGATCTCTGGCCGAACTTTGCTCTTGTTTGGCCATCCATGCTGTATGAACTTATGCACTTGTTGCAACACAACATCTTTTCTCATTGCTGCTTCAAATCTCTTGAATGAGAAACCATCCTGGTTGATGCAGCTGATCACTGCCTTCACTGCAGGGGTTGTCTTGTCCACCAGTCTTGAAAGTGCATCTGGCACTAAGTTGTCTTTGCCTGGTCTGTATTCCACTGTGAAGTTGAATTCAGACAACCGATCATGCCAACGCGAGAACTTGGACGATTTTCGTGCATCTTTGCACTTGAAAAGCAGTGAAGTGAGAGCTTGGTGATCTGTTCGCAAGGTGAATGGACGTCCTAGCAGAAACTTGGCCCAATATTCGCAGAAAAACATGGCTGCATAGGCTTCGCGCTCATTGGCAGCCCAGTTTCGTTCTCTTGGACTCAATGTGTGGTGACCAAAAGCGATTGGTACTTCTTGACCACGCTGCACTTGAGATAGAACCCCTCCAATACCAACTTCTGATGCATCAGTAGACAGGAATGTTGCATACTGGGGGTCGAAGATGCTGAGCTTTAGATCCTCACAGACAATAGTCTTCATCTTCTCAAATGCGCTCTGCTGCTTTGGACTCCAGTGAAACTTTGTGTTCGCTCGAGTGAGCTCTCTCAATGGCTCTGCAATATCTGCGAACTTTGGCAAGAAATCAGCGTAGTAGTTGAGCAGTCCCAAAAAACTTTGCACCTCCTTCACATTGGCAGGCACAGCCATCTCTTTGATCGACTCCAGGTTCTTTGGATCTGGGCTGATTTTGCCTTCTGAGATAATGTGACCCAGGAATGTCACTGATGGCACACTAATCACGCACTTGTCGAGGTTCAACCGCAGATTTTTGTCATTCAGTCGTTGCAGCACCTGCTTAAGTCGTGAGTTGTGCTCTTCTTTGGACGTGCCGTAGATGAGAATGTCATCAATGTATGGTTCACAGCCAGGCACTCCTGCTAGTGTCTCTGCTACTAGCTTCTGAAAGACAGCTGCTGAATCTTTCAACCCCATTGGCAACTTCTTGTAAGCATAGAGACCTTTGGGCGTAATCGTTGTAGTCAGCAGACTGTTCTCTTCATGAATATCTATGTTGAAGTATCCCTTCCGCAGATCCAGTTTGCTGAAGACCTTGGCTCTGCTCAGGCGATCATAGAGATCCTTTATGTTTGGAAGAGGAAATCTCACCGGCTCCACTTGTTTGTTCAGCGGTGTGAGATCGGTCGTTATCCTCACTCCATTGTTTGGCTTGTCAACAGTGACCATGCCATGCACATAATCCGAACGTTCCACTTTTTCCCAGATGCCTTGTTGTTCCATTGAGTCTATCTCTTGCATCGCTTTTTCTCGCCGATACAGAGGTATGGATCGCAACTTCTGTGGCACTGGTGCAACTGAATCCGGTTTCAGCTTGATGCGGTGCTTGTAGCCTGGATATTGACCTATGTCTGCTTTCGTGAGATTTCGCACCTCAAGCAAGAGCTCTGTCAAACCAGCTTTCTGCCATGTCCGCAACTGCTCTGGTGAAACGTCGATCTGGTTCTCTGTTGTCACTCCCAACTCGAGCTCTTTAGCAGCTGGACTTTCTCTGTCTTTCTGCTTGCTGTCATTGGAGCGCAACTCTTGCTTTTGGATCTCTACTTTCGGTTCTTGTGTGTCTTTTGTGTTGTCATTCGAGTTGGCAATCCTACCCTGGATGTCGGCCACTGTACGCACTTCAAACGTTCTGCCGTCCAGCAGTAGACCCAACGCACTTATGGCATTTTTGCCGAAAATTGCCCCATAACTGTCAGGCAAGACCAATATCTTGATCTGTGCACTTTTGTCTTTGAATGTGAGCGTAGCTAGGAATGTACCTTTGACTCCATTGATCTTGCTTCCATCGAAATTGGTGATATCACCTTCTGCAGGGTCCAGTGTAGACTTATTGAAATGTTTCTTGTACTGTGTCCATGTGACGCCAGTGATGTCAGAGCAACTGTCAGTCTCAGCAGTGATCGTCATTGACTGGGTTTCAGTTGTAATCAGAATAGAACTCACGAACTGCTGAGCTCTTGAACTGTCAATTACACCAACTCGAATTGTGTTGTTTCTGGAGCTGTGAACTGACTTGCTTTGTTTCTGATTCTGACTCGACTGGTTCAATCTTTTGTAACAACAGCACTCAAAGTGGTTCATTCCTTGGCAGAAGTTGCATTTCTTGCCTTTCGCTGGACACTGAACATTGCCTCGAGTGTGTCCTGTTCGACCACAACTCTTGCATTTCTCAGTAGAGCCGTCCTTCTTTGACTTTAGTGGAGACTGCATGCCACGATATGACCGTTTCTGTTGCTGTGCCTTTGACACTTTGTTGTCTGCATTCAGAGGCAAAGAGAGACGTGCAGAATCTTGTCTGGCGCGCTCATCTGCCTGAGCTATACTCATGAAGCTGTCCAGGTCTACCTTGCCTTGCGCCAACAATTTCTCCTGCGTTTGCTTGCTCTGAACACCTTTTGTCAACTGCACACCCAACAGAAAATCTGCCATTCTGGTTGGCGAAATGTTGCCTTGCTCATCTTTTGGGAAGTTCTGGATACAGTCTGTCATCAATGCACGAAGTGCCAACATGTACTCGTCAACTGTCTCGTGAGAATCTTGTGTTCTGTTGGCAAAGTCGTAGTACGCGCGAACTGCATTGACCGGACGATGAAAAATCTCTTTGGCTGAGTTCAGGTACTCATCGAACGTCATGTCGCCGTCTTTGTCATAATCTTTGTGTGCACTGAATAGAGTCTGACCATGTGAACCCAAAAGCTGTACCAGCAGCAACACAACAGTTTCGTATATCAACACTACACAAGAAGATCCTTTCTACAGGAAGTGTCTAACACATAAACATGCTACAGTAGCGGACACATCACAAGGTCTACAATTTAAATGGTTTTGAACTCTCTCAAACTTCTTATGGATGTGTAAGAGACTGAGACTGCTAATCAGGCTAAACAAACTGTGTTTATGATAACAGAACCACGAAAACAGAGCAATTTTTAATCAGATTAAGGTTGACAGATCATTACTGTTCCACATCTGTCACACTGAGGTTTAGTATTCTGGTCTTCTCAGTGTTTGTAATTGACTGCAACCAACAAACATGGGTTAACTCATATGGTTTTTGCATGTACTATTGTTTCTCTTATGCAAAAATACCAGAACATGCCATTTAGGCACCTTACTCAGTTAACAGCACTATAACCAGCATACTGAATATCCAGTAATGATCCACAATAATCCACTGACGGCAACTGTGAGGGTAGTTTGACCAGGAGACATCATCCCCACTTCCAAAAACTTGCGTTTTTAACTGAAGTGCATTGTGTGATCCCATGGATATGGAATTCCATCATCTGTTCATTTTAAGATGACCTATGGCTGCTTCAGTGAATGCTTCTGCCATTGGTGTACACGGAATCTTGGCTCACTCATGTTTGACCATGATACTAAAGGTCCCAATTTTACAGTGTTCAGCTTCTCTGGCCTCTTAGGGCTTCTGCTGTCTTTGCTCATGCTATTTTTCTTAAAACCAGGCAGCTGAGTCAGATATGCACCTGATAAACCATAACAATCTGGCCATTACCTAGCAGATTCACTATAATTGTCTGGTTTGAGCCCATAATTACCGAACTATGACTTGACTTGTTATGACTTGTAACTTCTAAAAAGCTTGAAATTCATGCATGCCAGACTTTCTAACATACACCAGATGTTAGTAAGTTTGTTCTGTCAAGGTGCTACTGGCACTCTTGTGCTAGAGATCGCGTTGATACAAGGCACCAAGCAGGTTCAATCTTCTGCATGCCAATTGGACAAAGAGTACAACAGGGCTAACTGAATCACGGCAAAGCATCAAACTTGTCTTGTTATTTATTATTTACTATTTAGGTGTTCGTACAACTTTTATTTCAAAGATCTGAGTTGGATTTTGTGGGATTTTTAAAGTGCGCTTAAACTTTTGCTAACCGTTTTTCTGACAGTCCGGCTTAGACTGTCTACAACTTTACTATAAAGCAACGCATTGCAGTGCAGTCTGCGCCAACCTCTTCGCAACATCTCAAGCTATGCAACGGTGTATAACACTTGCCGATTACCTTAAAAAAATAAGTGAAAAGTCACTTTTTCTTGTACCTGACTGGGTGCGTTTAAACTTTTGCACCCCACTGTAAGTGTAGCACCTTTGCTTCCTCTTTGTTTCTAAAACAGCGATTTGTTCTCCGAAACCGCTTCTTCAACTTTTGTTCAAAAGCTAACTTGTTGACGTTGGCTCGATTACCCAATTTTGATCTTGTTCAAGAAGTAGTAAGGCAAATAGCGCACTAAATACGACGTTTTAGCTCAAAACACGACAGCAAATTCTGGCACATTGGCCTGTACAGTCGGAAATGTCAGGCATTCGACACTTTTTCTTTTATCTGTGCTGCTGAGCTGACGATAGCACCTACACAACCTCCAACAATCGTCGTTTCAATTTAAGCAGCGTCTCGCATCTCGTATCCGAACGCCTATTGTCCACAGATTTAATTAACATATGAATTGAACTAGACTAACAAGTACATGTACTAATTGTCATCAATGATAATAAACGTTCGAGGCGGTTCATCTTCTCTTTCGAGAGATATCAACCGGTAGCGTTGTTTGCGTACGTCCTCTGTGGGCTGAAACAAAAGCAACTTGCACACGAAAGGAGAATGGAAATGTGAAACAAACCAAATGGACGCTGACGAGTGCTCTGTTGTTGGCGTTGCGAATCCAATACTCAACGCAACTCTGCTCAGTGCCATGGCGAAGATAGGTATGATGCAGAACGCGTTTCCGATCGTCGTCCGTTGAAAACAGACCGTACCGGCTCGACTTTCCTTGCATGGCTGTGTGGAGCGATTGGTTGTTTTTGATGGCCCGCCAGGAATCGCGTGCTACTTTGGCAGGCAAATCTTGACTCAGCCAGGTCGGATAGACGAAGCTGGAGAGAAGCCAACCAGCCGCGAAGACCAGAGACACCACGCAGACAACCACAACTCCTTGCGACGCCATCCACAACACTCTGTTGCCCAGCCAGCCTTCACTGCCCCTCTGCTCTGAAACCAACTCAAATGTAACAATTAAAGAAAATTTATGAACACGTCCAGTACAAAAGTCTAGTATATACCGATCAGAATCAAAGGACAGGCTGGGTAAATCGACCGGCTTCTAATGCCCGACCCTTAGTAGTACATGCAAGTAGATTCAAACCTGATACTCCACTTTTAAAAGCTTTTGCGGAAGGGGAATTTGGCTGAAAAGCACAAAAATTCAGGGCGCCAAAATAGAAACTGACGACCAAGATTTAACCTCAAATTAGGGTTTCAGATGGACTAAACATGGTTTCTAGACTATAAAAAAACCCTATTCAAGGTTTCAAACGCCCTAATTTCGGTTCTAAACCCCCACATAAGGTTTGTAAGGCCCTAAATAGGGTTGCGGAACACTAAATTGGGTTTCTGGAGCACTAAATAGTGTTCCGTACCCTAATTTGGGTTTCCGAAACCCTAAATAGGGTTCCGGAACCCTAATTTGAGTTCGTGAAATCTAAAATTAGGGTTTCAGAAGCCCTACAGAGGCTTCCGAAACCGTAATTAGGGTTCCAAGTGTCTAAATAGGGTTTTTCTGCATGGTTTAAAGCAAAAATTGGGTTTTAAAGGGCATTTTTGCAGTTCAGACAGGATTTTTAGTTCTCAAAACTCTGTTTTGAGCCAAAAAAGGTCGCTGAGACCCACTTTTGGGACCAAAAACATTCCCTGAACCCACTTTGGACATAGTGCTGAAACCCTATTTTGAACCTGAAAACCCCAAGCCCAAAACCCAGTTACATGGAGTTGGGGGAAGAGGGGGATATTTCCCCTGGCCCGACTTTCGGAGACAATTCCCCCCAGCCTGATTCTGGGGGGATTTTTTGAAACCCTATTTTGGGCTTCTAAACCTGCAAAACAGGGTTCCAGAAGCCATTATTAGGGTTTCTGACACCCCAATTAGGGTTTTAGATAGAAGCCCCAAATAGGGTTCCGTAACCATAATTTGGGTTTCTGAAACCCTACCCTAAGGGCGCCGCACTGCAGGCCTTTTGTTATATGCATGTTTTCCTGCGAGTGTTCACTGAAAACTCAGAAGCCTGAACTGAAAATGAAGGTCAAGAACTGTCTAAGAGGGCGGCTTTTGGAAATACAGAATGGTCTCACCATTTTCCTTTCGTTTAGATTTAGATGTACTGAATGATCGAAGAGTGGAGCTTCGGTCTATGACATCGGTAACGGTCAGTACTTGGGTCTTGCCACTGGCGCTAATAAAAAAATCGGATCAAGTGTAGCTGGGGGAAATCAGGAACCGAGCTCAAATAGAAATTTATGTTTTAATGGTCATAAATAATTATAAATTAACAAGTTTTATCGATTATTTTTTGGCAAAACTACAAAATCGTCCAAATATGGTCACGTCATAATATATCATCTAAAAGCCCTTCGCTTGACGAGTCTAATGATCACTACATCAGCATAGGGCACGCCCAGGGGAGCCTGTTTTACAAATATAAAAATACCCCTAGAGGGACGCATCAGTATAGGGCACGCTTCAGAGTCGTATAGTTAATTAAAAATAATTACTTAATACATAGTCCATTTCTGCTGACCTTCCCTGATTTCCCCCAGCTACACCCAACCCAAAAAATCCACCAGATATAGAGGATCTACAAGCGCAAGTCCGTTCAGGATGGCGATGCTGTTGGTGACGCTGACGCTGTGGCCAAAGGAACCGTGTAAACGTAAATAAAGAGCGGTTAGGGGAAGAAAGGTTGATTCTCCTGAAAACAGAGCGGCAAACAAGTTGCAAACAATTGGATTCAGCTCTTCTTTGCACAAACGGTAGGAGTAGCAGCATTATTATATATTCGAGGTACAATCAATATTCCCCAGTAGTGGTGATGAGAACGTGGTCGTCTTTTGCAAGGTAGAACAGAAGAAGAGGCCTATATGGGTGGGTAGGTCCGTAATCTTCTACGACCACCTTGTGCTTCTCTCAAAAGGGCCTGTTGACATTCCTGCAAAATCCTTATAATAGGACTAAATCTAGTATATATAGGTAATGCCAAAACACAGTAAAAAAGGTGTTCAACTAATCCACACACGTCGGTAGGAAGAGTAGGAAAGGAAGGAAGGAGCATGGGTAGGTATCGAAATGATTGGACAAAAATTTTGGGTCAGTGCAGTTATAGCACAATCCAGTTATAGCCAGACATGGACAAAGGGGGGGGGCTGACGGCGGGTTGGCCCCCAGGCTCTGACCTACCCCCCTCAGGCGGCCGCTATCCCCCTCAGGAATTTTTTGGAAGAATTTTGTCGGAAATTATGATATGATAAAATATGCCTGGATTAGGTGTAAATGAGCTCAGAATAGCTTATGTTAGCTTATTTTAATGAAAAATATGCCCAGAAACATTGATTTCAGCCAAAAATCGGACTTTTTGGCTTACCACCCCCTCCTCAGCCCCCCTTAGGGCTAGGCACTCCTAGTCCTACACCCCCTCAGGAATTTAAAATTCTACCCCCTCAGCCGAAATGCTAGCCCATGTCTGGTTATAGCACAGCTGTGCAGTTATAGCATCCTACGTGGGGTGTGTTTAATTATAGCACAGACGGCGAATGGCGTCAGGGACCTGCACAGGTAGAAACAAACGATTTTCCGTTCAGCTCACCTGAACGGAAAATTTCGAACAACCATTGCGTTGCGAGCCAACAAACAAGATCACATTTTTTCCTGAAAATTTGTCAGCCACTTACAGTTTCTACAAAAAAAACTCCAGTCCAATTTACAGGACAAACGGCAAAGAATTGAGCTCACAGAAGCGTTTCAAATTTTCCATTCAGGTGAGCTGGAGCTGCTGAACGGAAAAAATTGGGCAATTCGGTTTCTTCGAGCCGTCGAGCCGTTCGAGCCGTTCGCACCGGCAGGTAACGCAGTGGGCGCTGAATTTTGTGCAATTGGCAGAACGTTTTCAGGCTGTGATTTTCTTCAATATGCTTTGTGCTTTCACTCACATCCCTTCTGGCCAACTCCGAATCGCCATGCCGAAACACTATCCCGAGAATCGGCCGATTCAGTTGTGGAAATTAATTAAACTGTGGATTTTCCATCAGATTGCAACGATTTCAACTCCTCAAGCTGTGATACTTGTTCAATGTGCTTTGTACTTTCACTCACATCTCTTCTGGCCAACTCCGAATCGCCATGCCGAAATACTATCCCGAGAATCGGCCGATTCAGTTTGGAAATCAATTAAACTGTCGATTTTCCCTCAAATTGCACCGATTTCAACTCTTCAAGCTATGATACTTGTTCAATGTGCTTTGTGCTTTCACTCACATCTCTTCTGGCCAACTCCGAATCGCCATGCCGAAATACTATCCCGAGAATCGGCCGATTCACTTGTGGAAATCAATTAAATTGACGCTTTCTCTTCAGATTGCAACGATTTCAACTCTTCAAGCTGTCAATGTGCTATGTGCTTTCACTCACATCTCTTCTGGCCAACTCCGAATCGCCATGCCGAAATACTATCCCGAGAATCGGCCGATTCACTTGTGGAAATCAATTAAATTGACGATTTCTCTTCAGATTGCAACGATTTCAACTCTTCAAGCTGTCAATGTGCTATGTGCTTTCACTCACATCTCTTCTGGCCAACTCCGAATCGCCATGCCGAAATACTATCCCGAGAATCGGCCGATTCACTTGTGGAAATCAATTAAATTGACGATTTCTCTTCAGATTGCAACGATTTCAACTCTTCAAGCTGTCAATGTGCTATGTGCTTTCACTCACATCTCTTCTGGCCAACTCCGAATCGCCATGCTGAAATACTATCCCGAGAATCGGCCGATTCAGTTAGAAAATCAATTAAATTGTCGATTTCCCTTCAGATTGCAACGATTTCAACTCTTCAAGCTGTCAATGTGCTATGTGCTTTGCTTTCACTCACATCTCTTCTGGCCAACTCCGAATCGCCATGCCGAAATACCATCCTGAGAATCGGCCGATTCAGTTTGAAAATCAATTAAACTGTCGATTTTCCTTCAGATTGCAACGATTTCAGCTGTGGTGCTTCTTCGATACACCTGAGCATCCTGTCCAACCACATGTACCAGTCAGCTCCGATTCGTTAAACTGAGCACCATCTGGGAGAGAATCGGCCGATTCGGTTTTGTTTGTTTCGTTTTGGTTTTTAGTTCCACTGTCCTTTCGAACAGCTCAGGACAGCCCGCACTCTTTTCAGAGCCTTTCAATTGGGCAACCCTGCCTACAAACAACCCTGCCCCTTCCTGGTATTCGGTGCAACGGCAGCGCCGGTTCGGTTCCCATTATACCTACTAGCCGTCACTGGCTTTCGGCGGCCTGGGTTGGGTTTTGCGTCGGCTACTTCCAGTCGCTTCAACCGGTTTTGAACCCACAAACAACCTCTCTCACAGATGCCGGAGCCGCCGTGACACACGAGATAGCGTAGCGAATCGGAGTTGGCCAGAACATATATAAGTGCTGCTCAGGGCGTATCGAAAAAGTACGCAGCTACAAGAGCTACAATCATTCATCGTTGCAATCTGAAGGAAAATCGTTAGTGTCATTAATTTCACAACTGAATCAGCCGATTCTCGGGATAATATTTCGGTATGGCGATTCGGAGTTGGCCAGAAGAGATGTGAGTGAAAGCACAAAGCACATTGAAGAAGCATCACAACTTGAAGAGCTGAAATCGTTGCAATCTAAAGGGAAATCGTCAATAGAATTGATTTCCACAAGTGAATCGGCCGATTTTCGGGATAGTATTTCGGCATGGCGATTCGGAGTTGGCCAGAAGAGATGTGAGTGAAAGCAACAAAGCACATTGAAGAAGCATTGCAACTTGAAGAGTTGAAATCGTTGCAATCAGAAGGGAAATCGACAATTTAATTGATTTCCTAACTGAATCAACCGATTATCGGGATAGTATTTCGGTATGGCAATTCGGAGTTGGCCAGAAGAGATGTGAGTGAAAGCACATAGGACATTGACAGCTTGAAGAGTTGAAATCGTTGCAATCTGAGAGAAATCGTCAATTTAATTGATTTCCACAAGTGAATCGGCCGATTCTCGGGATAGTATTTCGGCATGGCGATTCGGAGTTGGCCAGAAGAGATGTGAGTGAAAGCACAAAGCACATTGAACAAGTATCATAGCTTGAAGAGTTGAAATCGGTGCAATTTGAGGGAAAATCGACAGTTTAATTGATTTCCAAACTGAATCGGTCGATTCTCGGGATAGTATTTCGGCATGGCGATTCGGAGTTGGCCAGAAGAGATGTGAGTGAAAGCACAAAGCATATTGAAGAAAATCACAGCCTGAAAACGTTCTGCCAATTGCACAAAATTCAGCGCCCACTGCGTTACCTGCCGGTGCGAACGGCTCGAACGGCTCGACGGCTCGAAGAAACCGAATTGCCAAAAAATTGGCAGTTAGTAGTTTACGCACCGTACGCACCGTTCGCACCGTTACGCACCGTACGCACCGCTACGCACCGTTCGCATCAGCAGCGACCCCAATTGGGCGCCGATCTTTTGGAGTGGTTAATTTGCTTAGATCAATCAGAGAACCGTTCTATTTCAGCTTGCATTAACAAATTACGCGTTTTGGTGGAAAAGTAGCTGGAAAAATCAGCTTGTATAAATATTTTAAAAGAAAAAAGCGTAAAAAATCAGGTGTGTGTTATGGCGGCCCCGGCACCCGAGGAAGCGGTGTGTTTGTGGGTTCGAAACCTGTCAAGGCGATGGGAAGTAATGGACACAAAGCCCAATCCAGGCCATCGAAAGTCAGCAATGGCAAGTGGATAAAATGGGACCAAACCGGCACTGTCTTGCACCTACCGACAGCAAAAGGGGAGGGTTTTAGACGTTTTTTGCCTGACGAAATTGAGACGTTTAGCGATGGGTGTAAAGTTTCGTTGATTTTTGATATTGTTCCCCGATTTTTGAAATACCAATCACCTTTCCTTTTCCAGAGCCGATCCTACAGTATAAAGTTGTACATACATGGTGCATAATATGGCAAATTCGCTTTTCCAATGCTTTAGATAACAGCAGATTTGAAAGCATTTTTATACGTACTGTAGATTCTCGGGAAGAATATCGGAAGAAAACTAAGTAGCAAAAGCGCCGGCACAGTTGGTGTAGTGGTTTAGGCCGCAAAGCGCGACGTCGTGCGTTCATCCACTCGGCGGGGCAAGTTTCTTGCTGCAAAGAGTTGGTCGTCGGCACAAAGCTCCACCCAGGCCACCGAAAGTTGTTACAGCGAGTAGGTAAATGGGAACCGACTGGAGCTGCCATTGCACCTAAAAAGCTACAATAGCAACCACACATGTGTCGGGACATATGGGAACGGTGACAGCTACCACTGAGACCCGACCAGACTGACACCGAGCATGTGTTTAGGCTAGTAGTGAAGGCAGCGAAGGAAGGGCAGGATGCATATGGGTGTGCGTGATGGGCCCGCAGTGTGGCCTAACGCAGGGGCTACGACGGCCCCACCTGGTCAATCCATCCATCCATCCGTCCAAGTAACAAAAGCACTGAAGTACAGCAACTGTGCGGAGATGCACCACAGCTAACCGAAAGAAGCTAATACGATTCAAGCATAACAGAAAAAGCAACTACACTAAATGACCAGGAAGCTGCTCTAACTAACACCAAATCTTTGGGGCGTGCAAAAATTATGTAACGTCATGAGGGGTTGGGAGATTCGCCAAATGACTACTAATCATTACAGTTGGGGAGGGGGGTTGGTGACCTCATTACGTAATTTTTTAAAGTGCAGAAATCACTGAAGTGGCCATAATTTTGATTGTTTTCAACGTACAGTACATGTACATGTACATGTAGTTTCGATTTGAAGCCAACAGTGACCTTTGACATCATATTAAGAGTTTATAAGAGTATAGCACTTATCGACTCGATCTTTTACAGGATTCGTGCTTCGATTTCGATTCGGCTATCAAATTTTTCCCTGACCGGACACCAAATTCTCTGAATTTTCCCTGATTCCCTAAATTATTTAAAATTATGTGAATTTCCATGACTCGCTGACTTTTCCGGTCCCGCACGAACTCTGGTTTATAACTATCGATTATCAGTCAAGTGATATGGCAGCAGCCCTAAAATCCATGATAAAGCACTTTGGTTTCATTGAATCGGCTCTTTTCCCCTCCATTTGGTGCTGCTCCCTGGTGATGATGGCGACAATTTCCGTTTCTGTTCCGTACATTCTGTTTTTACTGATGTTTTCTCGTTAGAAGATTCAATGCACCATGCTACTTTTCCACCAAAACGCGTAATTTGTTAATGCAAGCTGAAATAGAACGGTTCTCTGATTGATCTAAGCAAATTAACCACTCCGAAAAATCGGCGCCCAATTGGGGTCGCTGCTGATGCGAACGGTGCGTAACGGTGCGTACGGTGCGTAACGGTGCGAACGGTGCGTACTAAACTACTAACTGCCGAAAAAATTGGGCGACTACTAAACTTCGCAACATTGCAACCGGTCGCAACTTCGCAACTAGTCGCACCCGTTCGCATCCGCCGGGCGCCAACTCTAGAACGTCGATGCGAAGAAAACAGAAGGCGCAAAAATAATTTTCCGACTTCTTTTTTGTTTTTTTCCTGTGCCTGTTCTTGCTAGAAGGACTGCTATGACGTGATGTAAAGGATGCCAGTTTACTCTTTGTGTCTTTGCATTCAATGAAAGATGAGGCGGTCACATCAACAACAAGGGCAGCCTGTTTCTCCACCAACACAGTTTGAGCGAACGACGCTTGACACCAGCTTTGCATTGCTGTAGTCGAAGGTACAAACAAACACTAGTACATATTGGAATGCAAAAGGCTGAGTATAAATCTTTCAATATCTACTATAAAATTTGTTTTGCTTTTTGAATTTACAAGTGTGGTAAGCCTTTTAAGAATACTTCTTAGAATACTCTGACTCACAGCGTCTAAGTACCGTAATGCGCTGGGTTGGCGGTTCGATTTAACGTGACTCGGTAGGTTTACACATGTTGTAAGACTACAAGCAGTCATAGTACGGCTCGATTTCGGTAAGCAAGGCTAATATTGCTGCAATGTACGTATTATGGCTATTTCATTTCTCAGGTGAGATGACTGCTGGTCCAAGTGGCGTCGTTGGCTCAGTTGGTAGTTCGCTGCCTCTGAGTCACGGAGGCCCCTGCATCCATAGCTGTTGTAGTGGGTTCGAAACCAGTCTGACTGGAATTAGATGACGCAAAGCCCCACCCAGGCCACCGAAAGCTGGTGACGACAGCGAGTAGATAAATGGGAACCGACCGGATCTGCCATTGCACCGAAAGCCGCTCCACAAAGCATGCCACGTTCGAAGAGAACATCGACGACGTCAGGAGCTATGTGAGAAAAGAACTATGCCGGGAGCCCTCAGCCAACCGGGGCACCGGCGGCTGTGGGGAGCTGACAACACTATGACGTCAACACGCCGGGGCTCTCTTAGTGACTGGCAGCCAACAGCATGCCTATAAATGGATGGGCAGTGAAAGAAGGGAAAAACGTCCGAGATGGTTGCGAAATGGCCCACGAGTCTGATCGTAGGCCGTAAGCCCCTGCACATCGGATTGGATCGGATCAACTGCTGGTCCATTGTAAGACTGAAATACAGTACAGTACATATTCGAAAACGGTCCGGATTTTCAAATTTGTAGGTGGGCCCGGCCCAGGGACCTTTGCTGCACGCACGCCTGGCTCAAATCTTCACTCGACCGGAGCATGGTCACGTCTGACCATGCTCGGTCTCTAACCCCATTACATATGCAATAATGAAGTAAATTTTTGTCAGTATCTGCCTACGGTTTACGATCGCAGCGTATCAAGAATAGAAAAAGTGTTTCTATGTGATGAAAGATTTGTATATAACACCCACTAGTCTCTAACCTTTGGTCATTGTTTTGTTAGTGTATTTACAATAAACTCCTTCATTTTGGTGCCGAGACCCGGGACAAAGATTTGTATATAACACCGACTAGTCTCTAACCTTTGGTCATTGTTTTGTTAGTGTATTTACAATAAACTCCTTCAGTGCACAATCACAATCCAAAGATTTAGCCGTGTTGCGGTAATTGTGGTCGTACTGTATGTTTGATCGGTGGCAGCCTGGTAACAGTGTTGCCGATCCAAAAATTGCTATCTTTTGTAAAAAAAACCAAACGCTTAATTGTCACACCAAAATTGCATTCTTGCCTAAAAGCGAAAATTGCATCCCAAAAATTATTCAGTTTCAGTTGATTGTTGCTATTTTTACCAAAATGTTTTGATCCACTGCAAGTCTTCCTTCCTGTCTTTCTGTAGCATTGAATACATTTTCATTTAATGTCCTTATCGTTCATCCGCTCCGCCCCTCAGTGGCCATCAAACACTGTCCCCTCTACTAGAACATTGCTGTTTCATAACATAATCCGGAATTTTTATTCATTTTGCGCAATTTCATCATCAAATAAATCTTCGCGTCTATATTCTAGAGTTGGCGCCCGGCGGATGCGAACGGGTGCGACTGGTTGCGAAGTTGCGACTGGTTGCGATGTTGCGAAGTTTAGTAGTCGCCAAAAAATTGTTTTTTCAAGGATAACGAAAATACTGGATGATGCACTTCAAGTTGAGCGCCGAAATTGCTGTACAGCTGTCGCCCAGCCCAGGCCAATATTCTGGGAATGGGAATGGGAGTAAAATGGGAATCGACCTGATCTGCCATTGCACCGAAGCCGCTCCACAAAGCATGCCGCGTTGGAGAAGATCTATGATGTCAGAAGCTGTCTGAGAAACCAACTATGCCGGGAGCCCTCTGGCATATGGGGCACCGGCGGCCGTCGGGAGCTGTCAGAATCATGCCATCAACACGCCGGCCGCCCTCCTGGTGACCGGCACCCAACAGCATGGCTAGGAGTGGCTGGCAGTGAAAGAAGGCAACGTCCGAGATGACGAATCACGGGGGACGTGAAATGGACCACGAGTATTATCGTACGCCGTAAGGCAAATCGGATCGGATCGGATATGGACTCCGAAAAATCAGTGCTGAGAAGCTTAAGCTCACGGTTAAGGCCTATTGTTATATAGGACCCGTCAGAGGTATTGGCTTCAAGTTTAGGATAGGCCTACATACATTGTAGAGTATGTCTTAGTTATAGATGTGCACGGGACATGCATGTCATGTACTAGGGGGTTGGGCGGTCATCCCTATCGTGAAAAGTCCAACCCCTACCCATATATGCAACAGGGGGGTCCGTCCGCGGGTCTGCCCCGAAATAGGCCAGACCACCCTCCAAGTTTCCGGCAAGTAATTTTTTGAGCAAATTTTTGAAATTTTTAATATTTTAGACAGTGAAATTAAATTGCTGAAATTGCCTGTTAAACAGCACTTTTTTGCCCAAGCTGTATTTTAGCCTAAACTAGCGATTTTTGGCGATGTTTAGCCCAAAATTGAAATTTTTTCCTTTTTCAGCAGTTTTATCGCCCGATACCCCTCCCTAGAATTTAGGCTCAGACCGCCGGTTTTAGGCCGGCCGGTGCTGCGTTAAATTTTCAATACCGTAAAATTTTGATTCCACCGGATTCGGTATTTTAGGCTTTACGCATAGACCGGCGAGGAACTGTGCTGCTAATTGATTCCTGCGGATAAATTCAAAGCTTTTTCCACAAATTTTTTTCCGATAATTTTTTCACAAATTTAATAAATAAAAAATCCGATGCCTTTGAGAGTCACTGATGATTATTATTATTATGTGCATTGGAATGTATGTATGCTAATGAACGGCCAGTTATTGTTTTCTTTGTGCGTCTAACCACTGGTTGTTTTGTCGGTTTGCGCATTTGGTTTGTTGTGTTGTTTTGTAGCGTCACATCTGGTACTGGTTTGTGTGGGCTTCTACAACTAACAGAATGCATTTTTGGCGACAACTTGGGCTGTTACTCCAGAAGAATTTCCTGATCAGGAGAAGACAATGGGTAACTGACTTTTCAACCCTGCAAAACCGAAGTTTAGTTTAGTTTAGTATTATTCATACGTGTAAAACTTGGTACACAATATGAACGAATGGAATTAAATCCAGCAAAATTGTTCACCTTTTAACCAGTTTAACCGAAACCTTAAACAGTGCTTAGCAGCTACTACGTAGTAGTCGATCGGTATCACATCGTTTCCTTTAGATCATACAGATCCGAGATGACGAATCACGGGGGTAGCGAAATGGACCACCGCGAGTCTGATTGTAGGCCGTAAGGCCCCGCAAATCGGATCGGATCGGATCGTACAGGTGCTAGGGGTTATCCACTTCCCTAACTACGTACGTACTAGAAAGACCACCAAACTACAGTTGGAGGTACACCAAATTTTCAGGTTGTTCAGGTTCAGCTATCTGTAAACTTGAATTTCAGGTTCAGGGTTAAGTACATTTTTCAAAAGTACCCTGGCCTGTTGCATAAAAACTATACGAACTACACTGATATGTTAACGGCACCGCCCGAGTACTCGGCCGGAGCCTAACCGCCTTAGGCTCCGCCCGAGTTGATTAGATGGAGCCGCCCCGCTGCATACAATGTACGTACGTTAATCTGCTCCTACACCTGCAGTATAGTAAATAACATCATTTACGCTTTTTTCAACACATTCGGCAACATTCCAACAACAATGTTGTACTTTTTACAAACAGACGGACATTAAGAATTGTTATTTGTTCTTACAGTTGATAGAGTAGAGTGACAACTAGAGGAAGGGCAACTCCTAGACAGACTGTACACCAACGGCGACCGCTTCTGCACATACATGGGCGGAAAAATCCAGAGGAAGGTCTGGAGATCTCTGGGGGTCCTGCAAAAAAGTCCAAAAAAACGCCTATTTTGCCTTAAATAAGCGAAAATTTTCTCTTTCCGGGAGGGGGTCGGGGAGGAGGATATGGCCGGCCAAGGGGTGGTATTGGTCAGCGAGAGGAGGGGGTAAACCCCACCCTAGTACCCTACGACCCATGTCCGCTCACTGTCACTCTACGTCTCAGGTTCAGGTATACCTACCAACTGTAGGCGAAACCCCACCCCCGGAGATAGGTTAGGAAGGATACCTAAAATACAAGTACTAGCAGCGGCTGCTGTACTAACAAACTGACTCAGAAATCACTAAAACGTGCTAAAACACATTTCGACGAATTTTGGAGCTTTTCGATACTGTGGACTCTTCCCTGAGCGAAATCCCCTTGACCCTCACCTGTCGGACAAATTCTCCTTACCTCACTCCTTTCCACTGGTCTGTTGTAGGACCGGTACTATACGTTTGCACGTACGGTACGTACACCCATACTGACTTGATGGAAAGACCACAAATATGTGTATGTACTTACTAGTAAGTCTTTCCAAAGCTGATTTTCAGATCTGGTTGGTTGTGGAGTTAGTGGCGCCTCTTGCGCTATTTCTGATTTTGGTTCTGGTGCGTACACGCAGTCTCAGTAAAGACCGTCCCGCATGTAGGTTCCAAGTTAATTTCTTTTTTTACTGTTTTTGATAAACAGAAAATGTGTTCTTGAAGCCAAACCAAAAACCTTGATTGTTGCTAAAAACTGCATCTTTTGGCGTGCTATCAGCGTTTGGAATTTGTTCCCTTCTCCTAATAACTAGCCTATATCCCACCTCGTCAAACCAGCGCTATTTATCTATCCTCCAGAATATGTGGCCTCCGTTCTGAATCGACTACTAAATTAATTTCAGGTCATTATGATGCCAAAAGTATGCCAAGTGCTGGTCTGTTACCGTTCCTCCAATCTCTTTTCTGTACGACTGTAAACACTTGTCACAACCGTCCCACTTCTGGAGATGACCGACGTTTCATACAGACTGAAAATCATTCCTCGTAAGTTTTTTAAAGTTGGAGGATTAAACTGAGACTGGTCGTTTAACGCGTTGACGAATGGTATAGAACTTTAGTGAGCAATGGAAATGTATTTAGAGCCTTTCTACAAAAAAGTAGTCGAACTTGGTCTGTACAGCGGAAAGTACAAAATTAGGCTACTGATCTGAAACTTTCAGTAATTAAATGAAAAAGTTTGCCATACGATTTTCTCTATGTAACTGCTCTAGAACCGGAGTTAGCTTTCTCAAATCCTGAGTTTAAGGTGTTGCCCTGGCATTGCGTGTAGCTTAGTTTAGTGGTTAGAGCACTGGACCGGCAATCCAAAGGTGCTGGGTTCGATTCCCAGCTACGCCATTGCCCATGCCTTACTTTTTCACCTATCATGCAATTTGCAAGCCCTTAAAAATAGGGATTTTAGTATTTTCTGGTCACATACCCTAAGATTTGAATGGCTGTCATTCGCTTTGTTGTTCACATTGTTTAGTCTCTGGCCAGCAATATGGCCTTAAGAAGCCGTCTCTCAAAAGTGAATATACATGGCACCTTTTCGAAAGCAGATTTAGAACTTTAGAACCTATGTTGAATGAAATCTAGTTGGGTTTTCGAGGTCAACAAACATTTAGGACCAGGAGCACTAATTTCAGCCAAAATTAGCAACCAAGGAACTACTTTTATTATTGCTACATACATACTTCGTACGTCTTCCACAATAAACGTAGTTCGTCTTCCACATTATCGCGTCGTTTGCTCAGTGGGCAGCTCGCTGCCGCTGAGTCACGGCGGTCCCTGCATCTCTAGCGGTTGTAGTGGGTTCGAAACCAGTCTGACTGGAATTAGACTTAGCAAAGCCCCACCCAGGCCACAGAAAGCTGGTGACAGCGAGTAGATAAATGGGAACCGACTGGATTTGCCATTTCACCGAAGGCCGCTCCACAAAGAATGCCACGTTGGAGGAGAATATCAACGACGTCAGGAGCTGTCTTAGAAACCAGCTATGCTGGGGCTCTCTCTCATACCGGGGCAAGCCAAGGCTAGCCAAACAGACAAGGCGAGAGGGCCAGGTAAAAGCGGCCGTACTGCCAGGTGGTAATGCATCAGTTTACTGACTTTCACAGCCGAATCGGCCGATTCTTCGAACAGTATTTCGGAATTGCGATTCGGAGTTGGCCAAAAGAGATTGAAATGAAGCCAAAAGATGAGTGAAAGCGCAAAGGCTCATTGAAGAAGTTTCATAGCTTGAAGATTTGAAATCGTTGCAATCTGTAGGAAAATCGTCAGTTTCGCAGATTTCCACAACTGGATCAGCTGATTTTTCGGATAATGCTTTGCTGAAGATCAGTGGTGCACAAACCGTGAGTAGCGGCAGCATGATCGAAGTAATGCTCGATCTGGGAGGCAACGAATGGCAGGCAGGCCTGAATGGAACTTGCAACAGGGTGCCAGTGCTTAAGCGATTTAAATTTGGCGTATGCCCGGAGCGTTGCGGCGCCATTTACGTACCTACGGTGTGGTGTGGTCTGCGAACTCGCACTGCTATTGTAGGTGCGTAGCTCGTATATCCTACCCAAAATGGTCAAATAGACCATAGTATGGGCGTACGCTACCGAAGTGGCCCAAACGCTATATAGCTCTGCTTTTCGTTTTATTTACGATTCTACAGTTAAAACAGCATGGTGGTAAGACAACCAGACTCGAAAAGATCGTCTGTAAAATGTCTTGCAAACTTAAGCTTTAGTTCTGCTTTAAGTCTAGGTTACACGTTTCACTTCTACAGCAGAATAAACTGGTTTAGTAAAAGTGATCGACATACGAAAGACCCAAAATTGAAAGTTTGGCGTAAAGGACTGTAAGTTGGGACACTAATACTACTTGATGAGTTATTCAACTGCTGCAGAGGAACTTCCAATTCGACGCTCCACGCTAGTGATATAAGCCCGCGAAAATCGGCTTGCTTAACAATGGGACGAAAATTTCAAACTTGAATTTCTTTCTTACTGACTTAAGGGTTGGGACTTAAAAATTGGGGCTTTTTGGTAACTTTTCGAGCAGATTCTATTCGTTTTGTACACAATAAAAAATGTAAGTGTCAACTTTCAGCAACATACGTACGAGTATTGAAACAAACAATAAACAGTTACATACAGTACGTACAACTATAGTCTGTTCAAAAATTATTGGCGATGGGCGGTTTTTGATTTTTTTCTCAAAAATTCTCCTCTAGACCCCCTTATATTTTTATATGAACTTGTAGCCAACGATCAGCGCTACATTATGGAACTATTCATTCTTGTCCTAATTTGCATATTAACTATGAAAATGGCCAAAAACTAAAATTTGTGCGAGTTGACTTGACCCCCTCCAAACGTGCTTGAAATTTGACGCCGATACCAGATTCGGATTCCTCAGAGTCTTGCGGTCTCGAATCATACAACTTTCATGGGTCTACGACGATTTTCAAGCAAGTTACGAGCGATTTCCCGAGGGGTACTCGCTCAAAAATCGACCAAAATTTTTGCCCTCCCATAGTAAAACCTACTTAGTGGTGCAAAACGACCTTTTTTACCCGACAGATTTCCAGAAACCACTTTTTCTAGTCAATTCGGACCCGAGGAATTCAGTAGTGCCGTCCGTTTCGGCATCCAACTCTTGTGGAGGGTGCTAGAGCCCCCTAAAGCTCTAAACGGCCCAGTTCCGGTGTTCAGTATTCAGACCCAAAATTGAAACTTTGAGCTAGAGAGCTCTGAGTTGGCACACTCACTAATACATGCTTATGAGTTATCTTTCAGCTGCAAAGGATTAGTGGATCTGATGCTCCTGTCCTGAGAAATAGCCTTCCGAAAATCGGTCCGCTTAAATTTCACCAAAATTTCAAAGTCTAATTTCTCGATTCATACTCGGAATTCGGACCTAAAAATTGGGGTTTTTAGAGTACTTTTAGACTGCTTTAAGAAACTTTTGTCAAGTTTTCGTTTTCAGAAAAAAATTTTTTTTCGCTCCCTTTGCGCCCCCCTAGCTCGTCTGGAGCCCCCCAACCCCGTTTGGAGTGCGGCCCAACGGCCACGAGTGAGAAATGGCTTTTCGAGGTTGTCTTCTGTGGATTTGCCGCAAAAAGATACCCCTAGAAGCTATATTGCACTTCTATTGAATGGCTATTTGAAGCACTGGAACTGGGCCGTTTAGAGCTTTAGGGGGCTCTAGCACCCTCCACAAGAGTTGCATGCCGAAACGGACGGCACCACTGAATTCCTCGGGTCCGAATTGACTAGAAAAAGTGGCTTCTGGAAATCTGTCGGGTAAAAAAGGTCGTTTTGCACCACTAAGTAGGTTTTACTATTTGAGGGCAAAAATTTTGGTCGATTTTTGAGCGAGTACCCCTCGGGAAATCGCTCGTAACTTGCTTCAAAATCGTCGTAGACCCATGTAAGTGGTATGATTCGAGACCGCAAGACTCTGAGGAATCCGAACCTGGTATCGGCGTCAAATTTCAAGCACGTTTGGAGGGGGTCAACTCGCACAAATTTTAGTTTTTGGCCATTTTCATAGTTAATGTGCAAATTCGGACAAGAATGAATAGTTCCATAATGTAGCGCTGATCGTTGGCTACAAGTTCATATAAAAATATAAGGGGGTCTAGAGGAGAATTTTTGAGAAAAAAATCAAAAACCGCCCATCGCCAATAATTTTTGAACAGACTATAGATTACTTATCTGTCTTATCGGGCGACAATTCAGCAAGCAAATGTTGCATTCTGTCCCTGTAATTCAGAATCTTCGAATCGATTTGGGCGCCATATTGGAAGTGAGCCAGAGCTCAAGCTCGTTTTTGTAGTGCTGAATCCATTGATTTGGTATTTGGGGTCTCTTCGTTTGGGTTTACCTCCACGCAGCAAGTGCTCGGAGATCAAGGTGGTGCTCCTTCTGGAGGGTGGGCATGAGAGCTCGCAGGGCATGTGCTCTCTTCCGATCGACTCATTCAACTTGTTATCAAATATGCTGGTTCCATACTGGTTGCAGCGCTTCAGAAGAATTCGACCAATCCAGTACGATGAAAAGTACTCAAGAAACTGCTTGCAGTTTCGCTTTTCAGGTTCGACCATTCCAGTTCCCTATCTCTGCTTTAATTTATTCGGCATGTCAGTACCCTATCTCTGCCATTCTTCTTTAAATAGCGCGCCTTTGTCTCGCAGCGAGGGCATGATCACGCCGCCGCGCCGCCGAGCAATTATCCGCGCGCATACCGGATATTCCGGTATTTTTTTAGCTTCAAAACACTATCCGGTATTTTCTACGTATTATCCGGTTAAAATACCGGATAATCCGGTATTTTTCAGATCCGAAGCACTATACTATCCGGTATCCGGTATTTTTCTTTACGGTTGCATCTCTAGATTTTATGATTTACCGTAATCCGGTTTTTTTGGGATCAGTGTAGCTGGGGGGGGGGGAATCAGGAACCGATCCCAAACAGAAATTAATGTGTTTAATGATCATAACTAATTATAAATTAACGATTTCTATCGATAAATATCGATTATCGATAATTTTTTTGACAAAATTCCAAAATTTCAAAATCGTCCAAAATGGTCATGTCATATATTTGAAAGCCCTTCGCCTGGCGAGTCTAATGATCACTAAATCAGCATAGGAAACGCCCCGGGGGGGGGGCCTGTTTTGCCAAATATAAAAGTACCCCTAGAGACGCACCAGTATAGGCACGCTCCAGAGGGCCTGTTTTCCAAACATAAAAATACCCCTAGAGACGCATCAGTACAGGGCACGCCCCTTAGGGCCTATTTTCCAAATGTTAAAATACCCCTAGGGGTACGCATAAGTATAGGGCATGTTCCGGAGTTGTACAGTCATATGAAAGTTAATTAATTAATATCTAATCCATTTCTGACCTTCCCAGATCCCCCCCAGCTACACATAACCTTTTTAGCTCTAAAACACAGTTTTCATAGTTTCAGAGCAGTGGTGTTAGGTCGTCAGTTGTTTGAGGTGGTGGAGGATGCGGGAGCAGCCTACCAGCCACTGGCCAATCTGTCTAAGGATGTGGTGAAGATTGTCTCCTTGCTAGCTGATGTGAAGAATGCCAAAGGGGCGCCTGTGCCTATCTCCTCCTTGTTTCTTAATGCTACCGATGCTCGAGTCAAATTGGAGCAGTGTTTAAATCCCCAAGAGGCTGAAAACTTTGTCAATTCCAAGTTGAAACCTTCCTTCGGAGTTGTCTTGGCGAGAGTGGTTCGTTTTATTCTTTTTTGGTTAATCATGTCATGGCTGGCTGGCCAGCTTTCTCAAATACTGAGTTTAAGGCGTTGGTCTGGCATAGGCGTGTAGCTTAGTGTTAGAGCACTGGACCGGCGATCCAAAGGTGCTGCGTTCGATTCCCGCCTACCATACATGTACTAGGGGGGTTTGGGGGTACCCCTTAGCTGAAAAGGTCAACCCCCTCACCCCCCGAGACAGGTTAAGAGACCCCTCCCCCCGAACCAAAAATACAAGTACTAGCAGTGGCTCTCAGTACTAACAAACTGGCTCAGAAATCACTAATTTTTAGCCTAAAATTCGCTTGAAAAGCCTTTGGGAACCGAACTTGGCGTTTCCACTGCTGATATTGAAAAGATCGGGGTTTTTGGAAGCCCTTTTTGTCATTTTTTGCTTTTTTAGCTCTAAAACGCTATTTGTCCGCTTAAAATAGTGATTTTTAGCGTCCTTACTGAAAAAAACGTGCTAAAAACGCATTTCCAGGCGTTTTGGAGCTTTTTGAAATTTGGGACCCCCGTCTGGGCGAAAACCCCCTCGACCCCCCCACCTGAGGAAACCCCCCCCCTCCCCCAGGTCGGCCCGGAGCTGTTACCTGTATGCCGGCTACGCCATTGGACATGCCTAACTTTTCATCTTTCATTCAAATTTGCTGTCAAATGAAGTGTTGGCTTAGCTTGGAAAGGGTTTTTCATGCAGGGAGATTACAAAACGTCCGAGGACTCGCAAAATATAGTGCCGATTGCTCGTCTTACATAGAGTAGGTGGGTGGACACCATTTTTTTTGAAAAACTTATTATCGCCGTTTCGCCCCTTTTATTTATCTAATGGTTTGCTGATTTTAATTAAAATTTATGTTTTACAGATATTAAAGGTGTTCGGCGGTATCCAAGGTTTGCCAACGCCTCCGTTTGATTTACCGGATCTGATTAAACTTTTGCCCAAGTTTGATGCGGTTTGGAAAGGCATCTTCTGCTCCGAAAAGAACTTGCACGAAGGTTTCATTAGCAACGACTATGAATTACTCCACCATCTGTGCAAGGCCGATTTTAAAACCTGTTTGGTATTCAAATTTATCACTCTCAAGTACGACAAGACGGCTGTTGCCAAGGCGGTAAGTTCTTGTTTGAAGGTCTTAAATAGAATGCACAGAGTGTTCCAAAAATGATCACATCTTATTAATGCCGTTTCCGCAAATCCTGACCAAATAAGCTGAAATTTGGAAGGCAATTAAGTGCCAAAATTGTTGGAATTTCATGTTTTAAAGTTTATGGTGCCCCCAATTCTGAGAAATTTTAAAAAAATTGTGAAATTTGTTAATTTCAAAGCAGATAGTGGCTTAAAAATGGTAACTATTTATTTTGCTGTCGTTTTCACACAGCGTCACAAAATGATCCGAAGAAACTTGCAGGCTATCTTGCAAAAGCCGGGGATTTCATACCCTAGAATTTTGCCCATGGAGACCGATGATAACCTGAGAAAGTTTGGAATTCCCTAGAAGATCTGTTTATCTGAACTCCTTTATAAAAACCATTTTATAAATACAAAAAAAACTTTTTAAAACCTGGAAATTCTTCATTTTCTCCGTATTACTCAATCTTGATGCGCGAAGTTTTAACTAAAAAATTCCCTGCTGTTTAGCAGATATTCTGCAAGTTTCAGGTCATTTGGTGAAGATTTGCGAAAATGACAGCAAAATGAAAAGTAACCATTATTATCACACTATAAGTTTCGAATTTAACAAATTTCTCAAATTCTTGAATTTGTTAGCACTGCGGCGAGCTGGGTGCATCAAACTTTAAGATAAAATTCCAAGAATTTTGGCAGATTATGTTCCAAATTTCACCATATTTATTTCGGGAACATTTGCAGAAACGGTAGCAGAAAGAAATGTTATCATTTTGGGACACCTTTACACTAAAAATTGTTCCTACTCAAAAAGTACGTGTTCAGAGCTTCCTACACAGAACAGCACTGTTTGTGTTATTACTGTACTGTTGATTTGTAAAAGTTCTTGATGCAGTATCTCAGTTAACCTCAGCCTCAGCAGCAACAGCTAGTTACGTTTGTGTTTGTGTACCCTTTTATCGGGCTGCTATTGCATTGTACAGGGTGATCGCGTTCTCTCCCAAATTCCAGACGGCACTGTCTTTGCACCATCACAGTGCTTTTGATCCACTATGGTCCACGCCGCACATTTTGCATGGTCCTTCAAGCTTCACCAAAAAATCATCACAACTGCTAAAAACGTCGGGCTGTGTTTGAAAGCTGAATGAAGCGTCAGTCCTCTATGGTTTAAGAATGTTATCAATACCCGAACACTAGCCTAATCACGTCGTAATTAGGGATGCAACCGAATACAAAAATACCGAATACCGAATACCGAAGCGGATTTTCGGAACCGAATAATACCGAATTATACCGAATAATACCGAATATTGATTATTCGCAGCGCGATTGCAAAAATATACTGTCAAACTACGATTTCTTGTTTTTTGCTAAACTTTTTTATGCTAAAAAAGCTGGAGAGAGATGTATTGTTTGAATGCATTGTTTGATTTATCCATGCCTATAACTAAAACAAGCCCTATTTGGTCGTTCTGCTGACGGTAAAAAACGAGTACAAAATTTCCGAAAAAAAAACATTTCAAGAGGCGCGAGTTAGGCCACTAGTGCCCTGATTAATCATGTGAAGTCACAGCACAAAGACACTTCCGCGTATATATCCTCCTATTATCCGCTACATGGCGGAGGTTTCATAAAAACACTTGCCCCTAAGCCTGAGCCTAAGCCTGAAGCAAAGCCTAAGCCTAAAACCGAGGCTAAAAGTTGGGTTTGACAGCGGGTTGAGCGAAAGCGCCTTCTCAATTATCTGGAATGTGGCGGATAGCAGAAAATATTTACGCGCGAATCACAAACGCATACAGAAAGTTGGAGGAAGGGAGCATTCATCCAGTACTACTGTAAGCACCAGAGCTGGCAGCTTAGGCATACAACTTAGATTGGATGAATCGTTTGAAAAGATAGATGGGATTTTATGCATAGTAATTGGAAGATAAAACAAACGCTTAGGTTAAAAATTGGAAATCTGACAGCATAGGCAACTGAAAAGGCCGAAATGTTGTTTATTATTATTATGTAAGTTAAACCTTGACCTTTAAGTTCGTTGACTTTTTGTATGAATAGTCATTGTTTGCCAAAATTTTAGCATAGTAAATGAACAGAGAGATGTAAAAGAAGAAATATTTCGGTGATTTCTGCCCAAATTTAAGCAAAACAGTGCAATTTTAACGGTTTTGCAATATTCGGTATTATTCGGTATTATTCGGTTTGAAAAATACCGAATTCGAATACCGAATTCGAATAGTACTAGTAACCGAATTATTCGGTTCATACCGAATAATACCGAACTTCGGTTGCATCCCTAGTCGTAATCAAATATTTTAGCAACAATGTTGAAAATTTCAGTTTGCGATAGAACTGCCCGTTTCAGGCATTTCGTGATTAAACAAGCTGAAATTTGAAACTATAAAATGCGAAATATGTCCACGTATCATATCCAAAAATCAGCCAATTCGGCCCACAATCATAAAATTTCTGTGAAGCCCCGCTTGATATGTGAATCACCCTGTACAGAGAGGAAATACACGAGAAATTTTGGTTTTGTTTAGGGAGGCGTGTTTGTGGCTGGTGTGACCGGCAAAAGCATGAATGTGTTGGATTTCAAACAGTTGGTGCTGACTTTTGCGGACGTAGAAGAGGCTTTGCGAGACCCCAACATTCAGCGTCTGTTCAAAGACTTGGCCAGTTTTTCAAATGCTCTTACGCCTGACCAACACTTAAACACGACCGATCTGCTTGATAAACTGACTTGCGGTCAGCTTGAAGGTATTGATTGTTGGCATTTGATTGTTCATCCAGCTTACTGGCAGAAATTTTGGGTGTGATTAGTGGGGTTGAGAATAGCAAGAATAGGATTTGTAAAACTACAATACGGTTTCAGCCCTGGCAACCGGATTAGAGACTGCGAAGAAAAAAGCTGGCATACCAGACAAAAACGAAACCAATACTGAGTCCGGGTCTAAAACAAGCGAGAAAAGCGAGTCCTCCAAAAAGTCGCGGGAGACAGGGTTTTGTGGCAAAATCAACGTCACTGATAGCAGTAAGTCACAGCACGGTTCTCTCTCATTTTATTCGCTAGACTCGTTTGTCGGTTAATAGTCTAGCCCGATAATTCAGGTGTAACTGCGACGTCTAATTGGAATATATTCTTTAAGAGCATTACTGTCTGCCTGAAAAGAACAACAAGTTGCTAGTGGGTTTGCTAAAAGACTTCAACGACATGCTTAGGGGCTATATTTTGGTGTCCCCGGATAGCCCGGTTATGCGGCAACTGGTGGATAAGGTCAGTTTCTATATTTTGGCTGTTTTCTTTCTTTAAATTTTCAATTCTTTCTAGTTAATGCGTCCGTTTAACACGTTGGAGTCCCTAAAACTGACGCTCGGACAACTGATGAAGAATTACAAGAACTATCAGACTCAGCTGTACAACAGTCCTCTGAAGAGAGCTGTTTTTGTCAGTTCCTTCCACTTACCTCTTGTCTTTTAGTAACTTTAGAGCGTTTGTTTACAGAACGCGCTGGATATTGCCGCGGCTATCAATGCGAGCATCACAGCAGTGCCGATTAACAAGACCACCGACCAATACATCAGAAGTCTGTTTGCCAATAGTTACAGTCCTCCTGCCATCTTTCCACAGTTAGCAAATTGGTCAGAGGATGTGCTAGTCTATTTGAAGGTGTGTTTCTCTGTCAGATGAGCATTTCATCAACTGTTTGTTTAGTGCGTTCGAACAGAGAACCGCGTGGTGTTGGTGGCTGACGGCGATGAGCTCGAAAGAATGGGTATTTGTCTGGAGTCGTACGACCTCTATTTCTCGGGCATAGCTTTCTCCAATCTGACGGCCAGTTCGAGTGCTCTGGACGAGTTGTCTGTCTATAAACTGAGAATGAACCCTCATCGTGTCGACGGCACTAAAACCATTCGTGACTCTCTGGCTAATCACAATCACCGCGATGATTTCCTCAAGGATGTCAAGTACCTGACTTTCGGCTTCTCCTTCCTTCAAGACATGGTAGACCGGGCCATAATCGAAATCCAGACCAACTCCAGCCCGACTGGCCCGGGTGTCTATGTGCAGCAGTTCCCTGGGCCCTGCTACTACATCGATGTGTAAGTTCTTCGTAATCCTTATTCTGTCTTAACATCAGGTAAATAACGACTGAAATTAGTTTGGCGAACGGCATGAGGTGGCCTTTATTACCTCAGACAAATTCAGTTGGATAAAATGCTACGTCGATTTTTTCAAACGGCTCGTTCTCACGCTCGATTTTGACAGATTTCTCTCCAAATTTTCAGAGCTTCTTAGCGAACTGCGTGGCTAGTACCACACTAGTTTAGTTTGTAATGAAAGACAATTGTGTAAGCATTCTGTCAATGAAAAACTTAGGACGGCAAAGTGGCTAAATTCTATAATTTTAAGTCTGAAGCCGATTTCCATTTGGAAAACTAACACGTGCTTCATTTGGACAAAACGCAAAAACACCCTGTGTAAGTGATGGAACTGGGTTCTAATCTCATATTTTTATGGCTTCCTGAGACAAATCTCTTGATTTAGAGTCCGTTTGTTATTAGTTGGCTGTTATAGATTCTATAAGATGATACCTGACTGGATTCCTTTTTTGATGGTCATGTCCTGGGTTCTGCCGTTTGCTCTGCTGGTTAAAAATATCGTCTATGAAAAAGAGAAACGTCTCAAGGAAGTTATGAAGGTGCCAGTACAATCGAGACAGTTTCAGTGAAGGTGGATTGTTGTGTTTGAGGTGATGGGTCTGGGCAACTTGGTCCACTGGCTGGCCTGGGCCATTCAGTCGTTCTTGATTAGCTTAGCGTCCATTATTATTATGGTGGTGATGCTGAAGGCTGGTCGCATTATGCCTTATGCAGATTGGAGTGTCTTGTTCTTCTTCCTGCTACTCTATGTCTTGGCCTCAATTACTCAAGCCTTCGCCGTTTCAACCTTGTTTGGGCGGGTGAATTTATTTTAGACGTTTTATTATCACCCGCAAATAATATTAGACTAAAGAGTTGCTTTTAAGCCGGTTGGTTTGTTAATAATTTATGCAAATTTCAGGCTAACTTGGCTGCCGCGGTTTCTTGCATAGTCTACGTATGTCTATACTTTCCTTACGAACTGCTTTACGACAAGCTAGAAGACGGAAACGTGAAAGTGGTTATGGTACGCAGTGACCGACTGTCTCTTGGCTGACTGTCAATTAAGGTTTAGTGTCTGCTGGCACAAACAGCCCTGGGTTGGGGACTCCAGACAGTGGGCAGCTACGAATCGGAGCACGTCGCTATTACCTGGAGCAAAATAAACAAGAGCATACATCGTGACGACGAATTTACACTGCTGGACGCTATACTCATGCTAATGCTGGACATCCTTATTCACTGTCTGATCACGTGGTACATCGAGGCGGTGTTTCCGGGTGCGTCTGCTCTGGTTTAAGAGTGAGCTGAGAGACGGTTTCAGGGCAGTACGGCATTCCACGCAAGTTCTACTTTCCCTTCCAGAAGAGCTACTGGATTGGCGACAAATCTATGAAGACCACCAGCACTCACCAAACCCCTGAACAGACGCACGGTAGCTTGTTGAATGGATGATGTAGAGATAGAGTAGAAGAATGTTCAGGGTTCCCGGCGGAGGATTTCGAGGCAGAGCCGGAGCAGTTGACGGTCGGTGTCCAAATCAAGAATCTACGCAAGGTTTACTCGGCCGGAAACGTGGCAGTGGATGGGCTGAGTGTAAACTTCTACGAAACGCAGATCACTTCCTTTTTGGGTCATAATGGAGCCGGCAAAACAACAACTCTGTAAGTTGAGTGCACTCCGGGGGAGTAACACAATTATTACTAGTTTGAGGGAAAGCTTTCAGTACCGTTTACTACAGGGTGTCCCAAAAAAAATGACAACATTTCTTTTCGCTGCCATTTTCGCAATTTTTGACCAAATTGTCTGAAATTTGAAACATAACTGCCAAAAAAGTGGGAATTTTATGTGTTAAAATTTGGTGCATCAAGATTGACCCAGTCCTGAGAAATTCAACAATATATAAAATTGAGAAATTTCAATTAAATGTAGAAACAGCATCAAAAACGGAAACTTTTCTTTTTGCTGTATCTTTTTTAATTTTTGTCGGAATTGGATGAAATTTTGAATATATGCGCAGATATTTTGTAGGTTAAAACTTCTGGCATTAATCAGTCCATATCGCTAGTATTTCGAAACTAAAGAAAAGCACAGTTTTTACTGCAGCAAAATGAAGAACGTGCAAACTCTGAGAACTAAGGAATGAGAACACCACCCAGATGACCTCCGTTTGAGTCAATACACGGCTGCAACCGTTTCCCATAAGCATCATAAACATTTCTTAGCATGTTTGGGGTGACAGACTGAATTACGCTTACAGGAGCTTCATTACAGCTAAGGGGCGCGAAAATCAATGTTGTCGTTGTGTTGTGATCGGGATTTTTTATTGTAACAGCTGGGCTGGGTTCATGCGTCAACTTCTGATCTACAAATCAACCTGTTATTCTGCGCATATATTCAAAACTTCATCCAATTCCGACCAAAATTAAAGAAGATACAGCAAAAAGAAAAGTTTCCATTTTTGATGCCGTTTCTACATTTAATTGAAATTTCTAAATTTTATATATTGTTGAATTTCTCAGGACTGGGTCAATCCTGATGCACCAAATTTTAACACATAAAATTCCCACTTTCTTGGCACTTACGTTTCAAATTTCAGACAATTTGGTCAAAAATTGCGAAAATGGCAGCAAAAAGAAATGTTGTCATTTTTTTTGGGACACCCTGTACTTACCCACTGTTCTGTTGTACGAAATAGACAACTAAACTAAACAGCGTTGCGCTACTAACCTTTGTGGTGCCGCATCGTAGGCGTACATAGAGCAACCGTTGGGCTAAGATGAAATGAGAAATGCGACGCAGTTTGCTTATTTTTGCCTAATGCGTATTGGGTCTGAAAAATAGCTGCTTTTGGAGTGTCTTGCACAAAATTTGTTTAATTTCTTACAAATTGTCATTTTTCATGTAGCTAGTCTGAAGGTGAAGGTTTCCTGAGTGTGACCAAAAATTTTCTGAGGAATTTTAAAGCTTTAGCTAAGCTGTGCCTGCTGTACTTAAAAAGAGGGAAACTTTTATGAAGGGAAAGAGATGCAGCAGAAATTATTGAATTTTTAGTCACCACGGTTTTGGGTAGCATTCTGTTTTACGCTAGATGGTTATATGATTGAAAATCCTATTAAATTTTCTTTAAGTTCTTTTAAGAAATGGACATTTGGCTTAGTGAAGGCAAGCACAAATATCTCTTGCCTGTTGAAAACACATTGCATATGTACATACTGTACGTGGTACTGTACAGCAATCATAGGCAAACCTCTACTAAGTATCTAAAAACTATAGTTATAATGTTAGAAACCTACTGTATAGTGCCAAAAAGGCTGTTTAGTGAAATTTCTGAATGTTTCTGAGATTACGCATTACGCAATACGCAAAATACGCATTAGTTTTTGCAATGCCTATACGCAAACTCATACACATTTGTAGTTGGAATGCGTATACGCATACGCATTTGAAAAATGCGGTATTAAACAACACTAGGTGTTACGAATGAATATTGTGTCGATGGGGAAACAATATACACAAAGGCGGTGATCAGGCGTGATCAGGTGATGATCAAATGTGGTTCAGTCGGTTGTGGTTTGGGTGCTGTCCGAATTTTGTTCGGTGGTGTTCATGAACATATTTTGAAAAAGTTTAGTGTCCATGTTTCCTTTTCTGATGTTCAGATTTTGTCTTTTCACGAACATTTTGGGTGAAATGGAAAGGGTTAAATCTCGGAAGTCGGTAGTATCCTTAAGTTGTCTCAGAACTTCTCTTAATGCACCGTCGTAATTGTCGATTAGCTGAACCATGTTGGTGTGCGTCATTGGCTGGCTAGTAGAGTACAAAAGGCTTTTGTGTAATGGCTTTGTTTTTAGGTCTATAATGTGCGGGCTGTTTCCGGCATCGTCTGGTTCTATAACAGTGAATGGATATGACATTGGCACGCAATCAGATATGATACACAGTTCGTTGGGTTTTTGTCCACAGCACGACGTTCTCTTTGACATGTAAGTGAGACTGTTGTTTGTTAGGTCTGAAGGAAAATTCTAGTCTCGGCGTGGAAGAGCAGCTGGGATTTTACGCGGGGCTCAAAGGAGTGCCGAAAAAGCAAATCAATGAGCAGATACAGAAGATTCTCGAAGACGTCGGTATGTTGGAGAAACGCAAAGATTTGGCCAAAAATTTGTCTGGTAAGCAGTAACTGCAGCTTCCAGTGCCGGGTCAGTAATCGAAGATATCTTCCGGTCACACAACATCTTTGCAGGCGGCATGAAGCGCAAGTTGTCGATCGCCATCGCTTTCATCGGCAGTAGTCGTACGGTGATTCTGGATGAGCCGACCGCTGGCGTCGACCCATTTGCCCGACGCGCCATCTGGGACTTGCTCCTCAAATACAAGAAAGGTAATACCATTGACAGATTGACTAATTGTTGTTTAAAGATTATGTTTTCATTACCGTACGGATCATAATTATTATCTATTCGAGTCTATGAAATAGAGTGAAGCGACCGTGCAGAGCTGACTGGTTTCAGATCGTACAGTGATTCTGAGCACCCACCACATGGACGAGGCGGACGTGCTGGGAGACAGGGTGGCCATGGTGGTGGACGGTCGTTTGCGTTGTTGCGGGTCGAGTCTGTTTCTGCGCAACCGGTTCGGCTCCGGATATCGTTTGACGCTTATCAGAGAGCTCAAGTTCTATGACGAAAGTGATACGGCACTCCCCTCCAAGACGGCCACTTTGGATGCAACCCAGTACACTGGTTTGGATGTAACCCAGTACACTGGTTTGCCGGACGCTGGCACCGACACAACACAGCGCACTGTACTTACCGACGCGGTGCCTAGTCACCGGCCACCTGTTGAGCCACCTGTTGAGAAACCCTCCGATGCTTCTGCGCAGTCCACCAATAAGTCTTTGATTTCTGCCACTAAAACTGACGGTTAGTTGTGGTCTTGGTTTGCAGTTTTCAACATTACACCAAGATAGAGTACCATCCACCATTTAAGATTCATCTACTTCTCCTTAACCCTTTCGAATTCACCCAAAAATGTTCGTAGGAAAAAGCAAAATCCGGACACCAAAAAGCAACAAATGCACACCAACACCACACTTGAAAATCTGTCCAAGCAAAACTCGGACAGCATCCGATCAGCCGGCCGCTTTCCAATGTTTGGCGGCCCAGAGTAATTCGTGTACTGAACGCATAATTATTTAATGTTTGTTTGAATCGAGCAGAAGTACCTGTTTTATGATTAAATCTGGACAGTTAGGTGGGACACTCTGTGAAGTAAGACCTTTAGAAGTAATATCAACGTGTCTTTTCAGAGCTGCAGAAACGGTCAATCAAGAACGCGATCGCCTGTTTGATGCCGGAATGTCACTGTGTCGAGGCTGTCGGGGCCGATATGGTTTTCACTTTGCCTCGCATGGATGCGGCCAGGCTCAAAGACTTCTTCAGTCGATTGGATGAACTCCAGGATTCTCTTGGCATCCGTTCCTATGGAATATCCGACACTACCTTAGAAGAAATCTTCCTCAAAACTGTTATCGGACAGCGCTTGGATCGGCTGAAAGTCGAGGATAACTGTAAGCGATCGCTCTTTTACGTTAGTTCGGATTTTGTCTTTTGTCGCAGGCACAGTTGTTAGGTTTTTTTAAAAAAGCTTTTTTTGAAGGCCAAAATTTTTTGAAAAAGCAGTATGCAAATTAAGGCAAAAAGTGGTACATACAGTACATGCAATTTTTAGTAAATTCTTTGGAAGTAGCCAACATTTTATCTAGAAACCTGCATAATACTTCTTTTGCATTGAGCAGCCTAACAGCGACTGCTTAAGAAATCATTCCTTAGGATTATACAGGTATCCTAGGCAGTGTTTAGACGTGTATTGGCGTTTTCGAACAGGTTTCTTAACTGACTTGATATGCAAAAGTGGAAAATTTGTTGTACCTTTACTAGCACGGCGGACCCATTAAGACGATTTAAAAGAAATTCTAAATATTTTTTGAAAAAAAGCAAAAATTTTTGGCCTTCTGAAAAATTTTATTAACAACTGTGGTCGCAGGTTGCGCTTGCTGTCCGACACTCAATAAATTGTTGCGAGTTTCTGAGCGCTGGAACCGCGCCAAGAAGAAGATGAAACGTGACAAAGAACCAGCTGCTTCTCCTGATAGCGATGAAGGAAAATTGGTGGACTCATCTGGTAAGCGCTTACTTAATTGACATTCATGCTAACTTGCTTTAGCATTAGTCCATGGAAACTCGTAACCGTTTGTCGCTTGTTTTTAATGAGTCAGCTTGGTTGCGTTGGTTCTAAATTCCTCCTACTCTGCCTCGTTTCTTCACTTACAATGTACTTATTTCTCTTGCCACTTGGGCGTGAGTTGGATGAACTGTTTCTTCTGCAGCGCTGTTCTCCATCGGTTCCGATTGTTTGGGTTTTCTGTAATCGTCCTTCAGTCTTCCCTGAGTACATTCTTCCACCGTGTTCTCAGCCTGCCCAACGGTCTTTTCCATCCGTGTTGTCCGGGTCAAATTCAAGTATACTGTAGTCCTTGGCAGCTACTCTTCACCCATTCTGGTCTGGTCACGAAACCAAACCATCGGAGTCTGCTTTCCCGGGATAGTTGGGAGGCATACGGTTGCTGTCTTCTTTTTCTGAGCTCATCGGGACGCGTTGGTACCACGCTCTCTAATCTTCGTAAGCATTTGTTGTCAAAAATGTCTAATCTCTTCTCTTGTCCTTGGTTTAATGCCCATGTTTTACTTGCATAATAGGCTATATTGTAGCAGGTTATCAGGGCTCAAGTACATGCTCAGTTTGGTTTTCCGGCTCAGGTTTTTGCGTATGTTCAGGCTTGACAGTTGCTTAATCAGTTTTTCACAGATCCTGTTCCGCTCATCGTTCTAATCTCTGTTATTCTTGCTTGTTTGTGCTTTGTGTTCCCTTATGTAATTATTTAAGAACGGACTGCTATTGAGTGCACCGATGACGACGAAAGAGGAAGCACCGTTTACACGGCTCAGACATCTACCGGTAATACCGTCCATTGTTGGGTTAGAATTCTGACAAATGCCATTCTCTTATGGCAGAGGCTTTCTTAGTTTCTCTTTTGCTGGTTTTTGGCTTGGTGTCTTTGTAAGGCTTTTTATTGTAAAAAAACTGTAAGTTTTCTGGAAGAAGGTCCATTTCGAAAAATTTTTATTTTATCCAAAATATGGGAAATTATTGGTGAAATGGCCGAATTTAGCCTCAGATATTAATTAGAAGTGCAGTTTTATGCCTATTCTGAGCATGAAAATAGGGTTTAAAGCGCAGAATCTACGGTGAATAATGCTGCTTGTAGAATATCGACGCTCAGGCTGTAACACTGTTGAACCAAAGTATCAGCTTTTGCATTTAAAGTTGCTTCTGATGCAACCCTGCATCGCCTAGATGCTGAATTCACTTAAAAATCGAAATAAAAATTACATAAAGCAAAAGTGTTTGGCCTGCAATATCGTTTTTATAACTATATGGTCGTATGGTGTCTTAAGAAGTTTTCAGTCTTTGGTGGGAAATGTCCAGGGTGGGTCATTTATCTATCACAGGTTTCCTCTAACTGTAACTTTTTCGTTCGGCAATAAATTTTGCTGAAATTTTAACAGAACATGTACAGGTGCTCATAGTTTTACGCCCAAAATTTTGGCCAAGTCGGTAGCTTCAACCACAAGTTATGCACTTGTATGTGTCAGCCGTCACTTTCTATGACGTGCGATGATGGACACGTGGCTACGGGTTAAAGTGACAGACTTGGAGAGTAAAAATTCTGACCACCTGTGTATGTTGTGTTAAAATTTCAGCCAAATTTATTGACAAACACGAAACTTACAGTAAGACGACACGTGTGAGAGATAAACGAGCCACCCTGTAAATTGAATTAGCAAGGTTTAGATGAAGAATTGGATGTGGAGAATCGTAAAGACCGAATTCCTCATCCTGACGTACCCCGCATCGAGTCTGAATGGCGCCTGACTTTTCAACGGCTGAAGGCTCTCCTATTCAAGCGATTTCATAACTGGAAGCGCAATATTAAAGGCGCCGTTTGTGAGGTTGGTTGGTTGTCCGTCTGTCTCTCCTTTAAGAGTCAGTCTCTGGACCAATCGAGTTTTAGTATTCAGACCCAAAATTGAAACTTTGGCCTAGAGAGCTGTAAGTTGGTACACTAATACATATCGATAGGTTATGTAACCACCGCAAAGGATTTCCCGATTCGACGCTCCACGCTCGAGATACAGCCGTCTGAAAATCGGCTCGCTTAACTATGGGACAAAAATTTCGAACTTGAATTTCTTTCCTGCTAAAACCAGTTGGGACCTAGAATTTGGAGATTTTACGTAACTTTTAGAGTACTTTAAGAATTTTTGGTCGGTTTTCGATTTTGACGAAAAAAATTTTTTTCGACCCCCTTCCCGCCCCCCTAGCTCGTCTGGAACCCTCCCTATATGGGTTTTTTTATTTCAGATTATTGTAGCGCCATTTGTTGGCTACAGATCGGTGCCAAGCACGATAGCCCACGGCCCGGGGTTTTGAAGTAAATTGACTTCAAATGACTGAAAATCGCATTTTTTTCCAGTTTTACTGTGGAACAAAATTTCGAACTTGAATTTCTTTCCTTCTAATAACAGTTGGGACCTAGAATTTGTGGGTTTTACGTAACTTTTAGAGTACTTTAAGAATTTTGGGTCGGTTTTCGATTTTGAGGAAAAAAATTTTTTTCGACCCCCTTCCCGCTCCCCTAGCTCGTCTGGAACCCCCCATATGTGGGTTTTTTTATTTCAGATTATTGTAGCGCCATTTGTTAGCTACAGATTGGTGCCAAGCACGATAGCCCGCGACCCGGGGTTTTGGAGTAAATTGACTTCAAATGGCTGAAAATCAGATTTTTTCCAGTTTTACTATGGGACAAAATTTGCGATTTTCAGCCATTTGAAGTCAATTTACTCCAAAACCCCGGGCCGTGGGCTATCGTGCTTGGCACCAATCTGTAGCTAACAAATGGCGCTACAATAATCTGAAATAAAATTACCCACATAGGGGGGCTCCAGACGAGCTAGGGGGGCGGGAAGGGGGTCGAAAAAATATTTTTTCGTCATAATCGAAAACCGACCAAAAATTCTTAAAGTACTCTAAAAGTTACGTAGAATCCCCAAATTCTAGGTCCCAACTGTTTTTAGCAGGAAAGAAATTCAAGTTCGAAATTTTGACCAATAGTAAAACTGGAAAAAAATGCGATTTTCAGCCATTTGGAGTCAATTTACTCCAAAACCCCGGGCCGTGGGCTATCATGCTTAGCACCAATCTGTAGCTAACAAATGGCGCTACAGTAATCTGGAATAAAAAAAACCACATACGGGGGTTCCAGACGAGCTAGGGGGGCGGGAAGGGGGTCAAAAAAATTTTTTTTCGTCAAAATCGAAAACCGACCAAAAATTCTTAAAGTACTCTTAAAATTACGTAAATTCCCCAAATTCTAGGTCCCAACTGTTTTTAGCAGGAAAGAAATTCAAGTTCGAAATTTTGTCCCATAGTAAAACTGGAAAAAAAATGCGATTTCAGCCATTTGAAGTCAATTTACTCCAAAACCCCGGGTCGCGGGCTATCGTGCTTGGCACCGATCTGTAGCCAACAAATGGCGCTACAATAATCTGAAATAAAAAAACCCATATAGGGGGGGTTCCAGACGAGCTAGGGGGGCGGGAAGGGGGTCGAAAAAAAATTGTTTCGTCAAAATCGAAAACCGACCAAAAATTCTTAAAGTACTCTAAAAGTTACGTAAAATCCCCAAATTCTAGGTCCCAACTGTTTTTAGCAGGAAAGAAATTCAAGTTCGAAATTTTTGCCCCATAGTTAAGCGAGCCGATTTTCAGACGGCTGTATCTCGAGCGTGGAGCGTCGAATCGGGAAATCCTTTGCGGTGGTTACATAACCCATCGATATGTATTAGTGTACCAACTTACAGCTCTCTAGGCCAAAGTTTCAATTTTGGGTCTGAATAAGGCAAAGGGCCAAAACTCGATCAGTTCAGAGACTGACTCTTAATCTGAGTCGTAACCTTTTCAGTTGCTCTTGCCAGTGGTTCTCGTTGCCATCGCCATTTTGCTGATAGAGAAAGTGCTCCCGCCAGCCAAAAAAAACCAACCTCCGTTGCTCATCTGGCAGAGTATGTATGCTGGCAGCTCTCCGGATGACAAATACAATTACGTCTTTTTCACGTCAGTTCTTACCTTAAATGTAACAAGTCATCCGCCGAAGGGGGTTGGGGTCTGGCGCCAGTCGGGGGGAGGTCTGAACCCAACTTTTGGGAGTAGGTTGGGCACACTTTTTTGTTTCCCAATATGGTAGAACTGTATCATAGCTGAGCTGAAGTTTGAAATGCTAAAAGAAATTTAAACAAATAGCTTAACACTGTTTAAGTTGATGTTGTAAAGACTGTGCGTTTAGATTGGAGGACCTTCTGAACGCTACTAAAGGCCTGGAAATATACGAATCTTTGACTGAGCCACCAGGAATGGGTCTGCGATGCTTGGATGGAGCAGCTGTGTATTATAGTTGTTTGCGCTGCTAGTATTCAGTGACAAATTGAGTAGTTTAGGCCAGGCAAACACTGTCTGTCCCTGCAGTCGTCGAAATGGAAATACCCGGATGGACACAAACAATTCAAATACAACGTCGACAGTATCAAGTGCCATTGTCCCACGCACGCTCACTGGACATGCAGAGGAAAGTATGGACCTCGTCCTCCCAGACGATTGACTAACACCAGCGACTATTTGGTCGATATGACAGGCAGAAATATCACTCAGTGGCTTCTGGACACCTACGACCAGTACCAAGTGACTAGGTACGCTCTAAACAAACACCTGCTACAGGTGTTTCAAAATCATACATGTAACATACGTACTTGGGTCAGACCCACAGTTGGAGACACCCACCTCCGATTTTCTGGTTAGTAAATTTGAACATTTTTTACAACTTTCAGCATGCCAGACACTAAAATTGTTCAGATTGCCTGTAAAACAGCACTTTAGCTTTTGAGCCCAAGTAGCGCTTTTTAACGATTTTATACTCGCAAGCTCAATAGTGAGTGTTCCTTAAATTGGCTTGGCCAACAGCTTATAGTTGAAACTCACTTGTCTTCACATTTTCTTCATCTTCAAGCTGTTGCGTGGTCAATGGAGGGGAACAAAATGTTGCGCTTGTGAGTATAAACTCACAATAAAATGTCCTACTTATTGGTACTTTCATTTTCCTGTCATGCTTGTTCTAGTTTACTCGATGGTGGGGACTATCATTGTTTGGAACCCTGTACTTCTCTATGTTCAAAATTATGGAACAAATATAAGATTTAAAATAATATGAGTGGATAATCCGCATTTCTTAACCGACTGAGCTATAGTAAATATGGAAATACAGGGTCCGTCAAAAAAACAACAAGGGACATTGGTTTCGGCCGTGGGTTCACTGCAAAGTTATTTGTAAAGACCTTTAACTAGTGGTTGCATTTAGGTACGGCGGTTTCCAGTTGGGTCAGATTGCTCCACATGCTATGAATGAAGAACAGCGTGAAACACTGGAAAGTCGAGTAGAGCAGTTGGGGGATTTAACCCTGACCACTTTGGCCAATGTGTCGGTTGATCTGGTGGGAAAGCAGACCGGAAAATATAGCGCCGTTCAGATGCTGAAGAACTTAGTGGGGTCAATGGAAGAGAGACACGCTGTTAAAGTACGTTTGCAATCATCCAACTGCACTTCGGTTTTACTTTTATAACAAATTCCGGCTTTACCTAAATTGTTTTCTCCACCTTGCCCATCGAAAGTCAGTAATGGCAAGTAGATAAATGGAAACCAAACCTTGGCTGTCTTGCACACACCGACAGCAATGTGGAAGGTTGGGGTTGGTGTAAGGAGGCTGCCGGACCTTGTGTCTCTTCCTGTTCTATAGCAGTTAGCTACTCCTAGTCCGAAAGGACAAAAAGTTACAACAACAACAACAACCTTGTACTTTTTACAACATTGAGAATGGCAGACTGCCATTAGATTGCGCTGTGTGATGAGACTATTGTTCTGTTTACAGGTCTGGTTTTTCAACAAGGGCTGGGCGTCACTGCCAGCTTACATGAACACACTGAGTAATGCCTTGCTGAGAATGCGTGTGCCTGAAGAGAAGAGGGGCAGCTACGGAATTGTCATAACTAGTCATCCGATGAACTTCACTGGTCATGAGCGAAAGGTCGCTGAAGCCAAGTATGTCCTTATCTGCCGTTTTAGTATCAATATCGTTGTGATTACTATACTGAAATGTAATTAGACTCTGTATGTATGGGCTGAGATAATTCTAATGCAGTCAGACTGTTTAGCGCCAACCAAGTGCAGAACGTGTTTTTCGTCATTCTGCTGATTCTGGCCTTTTCCATTGTGCCCGCCAGTTTCGTGTTGTTTCTGATCGAGGAGCGAGTGACGCACGCCAAACATCTGCAGTTCGTCTCCGGCGTACCGCCCAGACTCTACTGGATAGCCAATTTCCTCTGGGATATGGTATTGTCCTTCTACTTGACTTGGCACTGGTCCCTCCTTGCATTTGCCTTCTTTCAGCTTAATTACATGTTGCCGCTGATTCTTGTCATCATAGTTTTCTTTATTTTCAACTCGGAGGCCTACATTCGTGGCTCGTATGAGACTTTTGCAGTCATCCTCCTACTGCTTCTCTACGGGTAAGGGAATGAGCGTGCGTGTCCATTGTTCTGACCAAGTATTTGCAGGTTTGCCATTATTCCGCTGATGTACTTGTTTACCTTCGTCTTTTCCGTGCCACCCTGGGCCTTCGTTATACTGACCGTAGGAAATCTAGTCATCGGTATGATCAGCACCATCGCTGCGGCCATTCTGCGTGGCGTCAAAACTACGCTCGATGACCCGGTAATGCTCACTTCCTATACGTACATGAACCGGTGGGTTCAACTTGCCCACAGTCAATTGGGCGAATAGGTTTGGCAATAGATAAACCGGTCATAATTAATTAGTTCATTGGTACGTATGTGCGGCCTCTCCAGGCAGTTGGATCTGTTAGACGTACTGTATGGCTGCGTCGGTCTCAGAATCAGTAAATGCAATAATGCAGTACGTACAGTAGGTGTGTGCGTTGCAGGTGATCTCGACGGCAAGTGACATCTGTGACAGAGCTTTCTTGATCTTTCCGCACTTCTGCATGGGTGACGGGCTTCTGGACATGAGCATTCGACTGGTGCAGCTTAAATTGGGAGTCGAGTTCGGAGTGCAACTTTTTGGCACTGGCAGCAAAATCGACCTCTATTCGTGGCCTGTGCTTGGCAGCAAATATGTCTACATGGTGTTGCAGGGTTCTGTCTGTTTCGCACTGGTTCTCTTGATTGAGTATCGCCACAGGATTGCCAAGTACTTGTGTAGGTAAGTAGCTCATTCACTTTCTAACACGCTTTATACTGAAGTAGGCAGGAAAATTTAGGTGTTTTTCTCTACGGACAGCTCTTAACGCTTTTGTTCTTGTAAACGCGTGATGCGCCGCTGTTTTCTAGTTCAAATAGAACGCTCTGATTTCCCTAATTTTTGAACTTCTGCTTTTGCAAAATTCTGCTGCAACACTGATACTTCATATATTAGCGGATTTTTTTACATGATCATAGGAAAGTCAGCGAATTCTACTTTCCAAAAGCCGCACACGCCTGAACAGATGCATTCTACTGATCATACTTATTCGGGTGGTAAAACGGTTTAAAGAGGGTTTGGTTGGAGTCAGAAACTAGACGAACCGCTCTTCTCATTGCAGACATGGCAGTCGCAACGTTAAGTTGAGCTCGGGCGCCGTCGAAGGCGAAGATGAAGATGTGGTCTGCGAACGACAGAAAGTGGATAACACGACGCCAGAGCATTTTGGTCTGATGGTGAAAAACTTGAGCAAAGTACAGTACTGCTCTTTTGGCTATTCTACTGCTTTAATGAATTTGATTGTTTGTTTGTTTATTTAGACTTACTCGAAGAAGAAACCGCGTGCAGTGAACAACGTGTCGATCGGTGTGAACAGAGGCGAATGTTTCGGAATGCTGGGACTGAACGGAGCTGGCAAAACGACCACCTTCAAAATGATCACTGCAAAAATACCGATCACGGAGGGGGACGCCCTCATTAACGGCATAAGGTATCTTTAATTATCAATAAAAACAGTCTATGTTGAATTGTATAAGAATTGTATTGTTGTGAATTACGCAAAAATGACATCGTGTCTATGAATTATTGGGATCTCTTACTTCGCTTAGGCCGCCTCTAATGTTTTGGCAGATTTGTCTGAATTTTCGACAGAATTAAAAAACCAATTGCATAAATCGAACTTTTCCCTGCATCTCCTCTATTCTCCATCAGAAGCATATGGCACAATTTCGCAATCCAACGTTTGAAGTGTCTGTTCGGCACCAGGCTTGAGATTGAGTCGGTTCCTTAATGGTGGTGGTGCGTATAAGACTCAGAGCCCGTGACAATTTCTGCTTATTTAACTGATTAGTGAGTTTCAGTGTCCGTGATGGTATGCGTCGTCTGTACAAAGTGGTCGGTTATTGTCCCCAATTCGACGCTCTCAACTCGCATCTCACCGGCAGAGAGTCGCTAGCCTTCTACGCCCGAATCAGAGGAATACAGGAGTGCGACGTGAAGAAGGTGAGTGTGTGGGTGATGAGACTTATGTAGAGTGTCAGTTGTTGTTGCAGGTGGTGGACTGGGCAGTGCAACACATGAATCTGACGGTCTACCAGAACAAAGAGACGCGCACCTACTCCGGCGGCAACAAACGCAAACTCTCCACCGCCATTGCCTTGGTCGGCAATCCTTTGGTTGTGCTCCTGGTACGTCTGTCTTTCTTCTCTCTCTCTCCCACCCACCCACCACACGCAAAACATCAATTTACATTGACCAACTGCAGTCGGTAGGGTCTTTAACGTAGAAAGCGTTGACCTTTGCAAGCAGATAAATACTTCGCTTTCATCTAAAGCTGCGCCCAACCGACGTTGTTGCAAAACTAAGTTTGTTGCTAATCAAAATTGCTGACTGATCATGAGCTATATAACTCTGCTTAAGTTGAGAGGGTCTTGCTTCTAGGATGAGCCAAGTACGGGAATGGATCCAAAAGCACGACGCTTTATGTGGAATAGAATTATTGAATTGACTAGGGACAACCACACTGTTATTATCACTACCCACAGGTGCGAAGTCGGTATGCCTCAGCCACCATAACCCGCTTTCACTTTAGTATGGAAGAATGCGAAGCCTTGTGCACGCGAGTCGGTATTATGGTGGCTGGTCGACTCAAGTGCATTGGGAGTATTCAGCATCTGAAGCAAAAGTTAGTTACTGACTGTGCGTCTATCAGAAAATAGAAGTTCTAAAGCAAAATCATAGGTTCGGTGGCGGTTACCGTCTCACAATCAAGCTGTCGGACGCAGACATGGAGGCAGAGGCGAGCAAAGCGGTGCAGGAGGAGCTGCCGGGCGCCCATCTGGAGGAGCGTCATTTCCACACTCTGGAGTACCGTCTGCCGGTGGGTCGGTTCTCTCTTTCGGAGGCGTTCGCTGCGGTCGAGCGGCTGAAGACGCGTCTCTCTATCGAAGACTACGCCCTCTCTCAAACAACGCTAGATGACGTGTTCGTCAGTTTCGCTGCGAAGCACGGTACGCCTGAAGAACGACAGCAGAGCGCTAAACTGAAGAAAAAGAAGAGTAAAACACCGGAACCTCCGCTGAGCGAGAAGAACGTGGAGTCGACGCAGCAAGCCAGCTCTAAGGACACGGTGGTGGACAGTCGGTCGTCGGTGACGGCGCCGCCCGAATCGGTGTCCGTTATGAAACTCTGACTCTAACTTGTGTCGCCAGTCTGTCAACTAGCCTAGTCTATTTTCTTTGTTTTCTTTGAATCAGTCAATACTCAGGTCGCTCTGTGATATCTCTTAACTCGGGTCGCTTCCCTTGTCTTTCTTTTATTGGTCTGCATTTGCAATATTATTGGTCTTCCTTTCTTATCTACATAAACGAGAAGTACGACTGTTTTGTCGAAACAGCGCACATATAACTTCTAGCCGTTTCCACTTCTAGCCGTCCATAAACTACGACGTACAAAAATTCAAAATTTTGCACCCCTACCCCCCCTCCGACGTTTACCGACGTTTTCATCATCACCCGCCATAAAAATTACGACGTTTGGGAGGACCCCCCCCCCCCCCCGAAATAAAATTTACGAATTTTCGTTCAAAATCTGAAGCTGCTTTTCTGACTGCGTAATCAAATGAAGAAAAATAGAAAATTTTATGCCTGTGCACATACGTATTTATCAGTTAGTTTCACCAATCTTTCAAGAATTTATTTAACTTTCAGTTAAAAAAGAGTCATTCAAATCTGTTGAGATTTGCGGTTGCCACAGTAAAAAATCTGCTGGGTTGCTTTAATCACTCTTGTTCATTGCCAAAATCAGTGTTTCAAATTTGAGGGCAAATATCTCGAGAACCAAGCAGAGCATGTTAACGAAAACTCTACCAATCGATAATTTATTTGTCTTTCATTCAAAAAAGATTTATTCAAATCGGTTGGGATTTACTGTTGCTACAGTAAAAAAATCTGCTGGGTTGTTTTTTGCACACCCTGTACAAATCACGCTAACATACTGTATGTTGTACAACTACAAAAATGTGTCAAAACCGTTGCACTTTCTCTGCATTCTTGCTTATTCTGCAATCGTCAAACCTTACCAAAAAAGGCCAAAAATACGTCAACGTTTTGCCTCAACCCCCCACCCCCCCCCTCCGACGTTCTGCGACGTTTTTCGGGGTACCCCCACCCCCCTCTCTGAACGTCGTAGTTTATGGACGGCCCCTTACGTACTCAAAAAAGCAGTTTTCAAGCAATTCTGACACTCAGAAGTAGATCTGTCAAAAAAGCAGTTTTCCTTTTGATAAATCCTGACACTCTAGACAAATTATTCAAATAAGGAGTTTTCATTTTCAAGAAATCATGGCACTTTTTAGATTTGCATCTTTCAAAAATAGCAATTTTCCCTTCCAAAAAATTCTGACAACACGCTAGGCAAATCCTTCAAAAAGGAGCTTTTAAATTTCTGATACACTTTAGGCAAATCTTTCAAAAACAGCCATTTTCCCTTCTATTCTAAAGAATTCTGGCACTCTAGGCAAATCTTTCAAAACAGCAATTTCCCCTTCCAATCCAAGGAATTCTGGCACTCTATGCAAATCCTTCAATAACCAGTTTATTGTTTCAAGAAAATGTTGACACTGATTTGATTTGCTTTGGGGGACTTGAACTCGGTCGACTCCTGACCCGATAGCAAGGAATAGAAATAGAAAGTTTTAGTTTATAAGAAAGAATCGAAACAGGGGCACTAAGCACTAACACTTGACTAAACAAGGCCCTAGAGGAAAGCCGGTCGTACGTAGGAATGAAACGAAGGAAAAGGTGAACTGGTCAGTGCAGAGGGGGATCAACCACAACGACCTTTACTGCTAACCTATTAGCACGCTTTGGTGCTTACTGCCACTTGTGGGCTCTCAATGACCGACAGCCCCAAACCCAGGAGGCGGCCGTCGCTTAAATATACGCGCCAGGTCTGAATTAGACGCAGGCGCACACCAATCAATAGTTACGGTAAGGCGCTCGTTACAAATGACCTATAGGAAACAGAACGCTACAGTCCCAATCAGAGACATTCTACTGTAGTAATCAGCTAACTCTGGCGATGACAACCGCCTGTTCAGGTATACTAACTAAAGCACGGCAAAAACGTTTAGAGCACGCGTCGCTATAATCATAGGACTAATATACTGCATACTACTGAGAAGTCCAAGTCTAAGTCTTACCAATCGTAATGAAACCGAAAACAAGTACCATGTAAAGCGTATTCTACTTACGCTTGTAATCTCTGAAAAGAGGGTAGTTTGAATCCAAATCCATTTCAAATTAACAGAACATGAGCTAAGCTACCGTATAAAAGACGCTCGAGGCCGGTCTTCGTGAAATTAAGAATAGCCGTGCTATTTTCCGCCATTGTTTTTTCGGAGTAAAAAAATTAAACGGCGAAGATCGCGAACATAAAAAATGCAAAAGAACAAGCAGAATAGGTATTTTAGGAAGGCGACGTATTACCTTAGGAATCCAATGAAGCATAGCTGCTCCTATTACCTAACCACTCCTTTCTCTCTCCTACTCTGCACTGCTGCCGCCGTCCGAAGTGAAGAAACGAATAAAAATAATAAAAAACAGTTGTTAGCCAGCTTAGCCCCTTCCAAGTACAAAATGACTTTTTTGACTGCGTGTATTATCTAGGGCCCGACCGGATATCCGGATCCGGATCCGGATCCGGCCGGATATGGCCATATACAGTATAGATAAAAAAAAATGTCCCATCGCTTTTTCGGCCTTCACTCAAGCGCTTCGTTCTCAGTCAATTCTTTACCGATTTGGCTCAAATTTTCAGGAAAAATTAACAACATGGTTGGCTAAATACTCTGCAAGTGTGGTGCCAAAATTCCGGCTCGTACTGGTTTTATGACCCGAAAACTAGGAATGAGGGTGGGTGTTGCTTTTGGGCATAACATACTAAGCGGGCAGCCCTGTAGCTCAAAGGGCACTAAAATGGGGGAATTTCAAAAACATGACGAAATATGACTTTTCTTCGTAAAACTGGCAAAATGACTATTCTAAAGATTTTCAATTTTCAAAAAACGCTGCAGGGATGGTTACTATGGTGTGGAACAGAGCTTAAATATCAGGTTCATTTATTTGTCGAACTTCCTGCTACAATCTATGTTGATTAACAACAGATTCAGTGCTTTGATTCTAGAAGGTGCAGATTTCTTAACTATGGGATTTTCACTCATGTTTTTGAAATTCCCCCATTTTAGTGCCCTTTGAGCTACAGGGCTGTCCGCTTAGTATGTTATGCCCAATAGCAACACCAATCATTCCTGCAAGTTTCAGGACTGTACTCCTTGTATTACCGAAAAAAAATAAATTTGCGTGGACCACCCTCATTCCTAGTTTTCGGGTCATAAAACCAGTATGAGTCGGAATTTTGGCACCAAACTTGCAGAATGTTTAGCCAACCATGTTATTAATTTTTGCTGAAAATTTGAGCCAAATCGATAAAGAAGTGACTGAGAACGAAACGTTTGAGTGAAGGCCGAAAAAGCGATGGGACATTTTTTTTGATCTATACTGTATAATCCAGGTCAATATATAAGGAGCATATTCCGCGCCGAGACAGTAAATCCTAGATCAAATTGTATGTCCCACCAGATGATCAAAGACAGAGTGACGTTCAGAGATTACAAGCTATGCGCACATGGGCTGTACACCTAACTATACATAATGTACTGAGGTTGATTGATGATTTGCTAAAAGAATGTCTACGGATGGATTCTTATTTCCTAATTCCTAATTTTAAACCATGCTGGGCCTGTTTTCCAAATATAAAAGTACCCCTAGAGATGCATAAGTATAGGAGCCGCTCCGGGTCCGGAGGGCCTGTTTTCCAAATATAAAAGTACCCCTAGAGATGCATAAGTATAGGAGCCGCTCCGGGTCCGGAGGGCCTGTTTTCCAAATATAAAAGTACCCCTAGAGATACATAAGTATAGGAGCCGCTCCGGGTCCGGAGGGCCTGTTTTCCAAATATAAAAGTACCCCTAGAGATGCATAAGTATAGGAGCCGCTCCGGGTCCGGGGAGGGCCTGTTTTCCAAATATAAAAGTACCCCTAGAGATGCATAAGTATAGGAGCCGCTCCGGGTCCGGAGGGCCTGTTTTCCAAATATAAAAGTACCCCTAGA